>CAJNIZ010044471.1:81980-94033 GCA_905231905.1 Symbiodinium pilosum
CCGCGAAAGGGCGGCGAAAGGTCTGCTTTTGGGAAAAGGAATATTGGACAATCCCCACATCCAAAATCACCGCTAAACCCTAAGCCCTAAACCCTTGAGGGGTTTGTTGGACCACACACAGCGGCGTTAACCCTCAGTCTTGAACTCTCACCCGTAACATAGCCTAAGCTTACTCGTTCGTAGCAGGTGATACAAAGGGAAAATATGCTATATAGGTATTATACAAGGTTAATCTTCCCTTTTTCCCTACCACCAGTAAATAACTTGCATCATGAAAGGAGATAGAGCAACAGCGGAACGAAACTGTGCGATGTGTGGAGGCGAGCAGCTCGCCTGAATGGCTACCTTTTTTGTCTACATTCAGAGTCATAAACCCCCAAACCCAAACCCTAAACCGTTACGTTTGTAGAAAGGATGCCTACATGCTGAGTTGCATTCCAACTCGAGGTTGCTAAATCTCTACTCTTTTTAAGCTACGGGCTAAACCCTAAATCCTACGCAAAGCCTAAAGGTTTAGGGTTTACTGCAAACCCTACAGCAGATGGCATGCAAGCTGGGGTTTTATACGGATTCATGAGTTTGATGATCCTTTTTGTACACTTGGAGGCCACTGCTTCCTCGTTTTACTAGAATTGTTTAGAATAGGATCATCTTCATTTATAAGAGTTATAAGCTGGATACTGCCCCAGTCATTCACAATGGGAGGACATGTATGATACAACTACATAGAGCCTTTAATATCACCACCATTATACACTGTCATTAGTTGGGGGCAGGACCCAACCTATACCCTAAACCCTACAACCTATACCCCAAACCCTAAACATGAAGGCCCTCCAACGAGGGCTCGGGGATGCTTCTGCTTTTCATGCATGGCAAGTTTGTGGGCTGCAGTTTGAGGGTTTGAGGTCAAAGGTTTAGGGTTTAAGGTTTAGGGTTGAGGGTCTAGGTTTTGGGGTCCAAGGTTTGGGTGTGGGATATAGCACTTCAAGTGCAAGCATGCAAGTTTTAAGCCACTTAGAAGTGTTTGGCATGACATCACCCCACCCTCTCAGAATCCCGTTTCTTTCCAGCAACTAGACCTGTTTCTATGTCTTCGCTTACCACGTGTGTGCGCGTGTGCCCTATATCTTATGTTCTATGCTTATAGTTTGTTGAACATGGAACGTCCCACTAAGCAAAACCATATTATGTCTGTACTGAACGCCCACGACAAGACGCCTTTGGATGCATCAACGGTAGTTGGGTGGAAGAAGTAGTCTTCACTGCTCATTGGGTTCACTGGAAGTTGCGGGTCCTTTGAATTGTTTGTAGGTATGCTTCTGACATGGCACGCCCATGTGCTGTGGAAGAAGTTTTTTCAATGAGCGCCCCATGCTCCGGGCGCCTTGGAGCCCAGCGCCTCCCAAACCTCTCAGTACAAAAAGCATTGTTTAGATCCAAAAAGGATATATATATATATATGTATATGTACATATGAAGGTTGAGAGGGCTTAGAGTTAGGATTGAGGGTGTAAGGTTGAATGCTCAGGATTCAGGGTTCAGATTCAAGTTATAGGGTTTACGCTTTGCAAAAGGTTTCAGGTTAGTGTCTTTCATCTTTGTAAGGCTTTGGGCCAGGAGGACTTGTCAAGCGTTTCCCTAAGTACGCCTGCATACCACCCCCACCCTCCCTAGGGTCTAATTCGGGCTAAGTGGGGTAGTACCAGGGGAGGGCCATTCTCAAGAGGCATCTCATGGGTGATGGGCTTAGGGCTTAGGGGAAGGGAAGGAATGGATCCCGAAACTAACGTAGCATGCATAACACCCCCAATCACTGTTAGAGTCTATTCTCTTCTCCAATCCTTCATTCCCGATGAACAAGCAGCAAGTTGTGGGTGAAGCTTAGGTACCTTTTTACAAAAGGGTGTTCTCCAGAATGACTCCTATGTTATATGCTGGATATGCGCGGTCTTTTTGCAGATGGTTCTTCATGTGTTCTCGAAAGTAGCCGAGAGGCACAGCTGATCCGTAAAACGAGACGAGCTCATCGGCTTAGGCCCAGTAATCTTCAAAGGGGATCTCCATAGTTCACTGTTTTCCCCCCATGCACCCTTGGTCCTTTCGGGCCCCACCACTCAAAACTCTATGCATGTCTGAGCCTTAAGCTGAGCTGTACATAGCCCATGTAACATCCCTAAACCCTAAATTCTAAATCCTAAACCGCGTCCTAAGGGCTTGGGTTTCCATTTGAGAACTGCACGCGAGTTGTTCTTCAGCCCACCAGATCAGATTCTGTCCTCTTTTTGGTTGTGGTACCTGGTAAGGAGACAATGTTTCTTGGTTCGACCCCAAAACCAACCTTAAAACCCTACTAAACCTAAGCCCTAAACCCCTGGATCTGAGGCCAACCCTGCGGCATGGCTGCAGCTTTCAGAGTCATAGGAGCTGTAATCTAAACTGCTTGAAGCCGGGATGTATAGGGGATTATATAGGGGAGTAGTATAGGGGTCGGTTCATTAAGGGGGGTATCAGGCATTTAGACTATAGGTCATAGAGCTTTAAGGAGTACGTTAGACCTTGAAGGCCTTCAAGCGCATGATTGCATAGAGCGATGTATACTATAGCATCCTTGCACTGAAGTTCTGTTGTGTTTGCAATGTTGACATGGATTTGTAAGGGTTACTAAAGATTGGCGACAGGAGCCTTGAGGGGACTCAATACTAGAAGACTTTTCAGAACTTTTTGGAGGCCTTACATGCCTTACTGAGTCCTTAGTTAGGGGCCCCTGCCTGGCCACTCTGACGATTGTTGCATAGCTTGTAAAGTTTCACGGAGATTATATACTAATTTGGCTTCACTGCCTCGGAGGCTCATGTGCAGTTAAACCTGGGATATAAGCAGAACAAGAAAAATCATGACCTATGTCGAGGGTACTGCAAAACAAGCCCACCGCATAGCTACCCTGAGACCTCCACGCAGGGTTTAAGGTTTCGGGACTTTGGGTCAGGTAAGTCCTTGGCGCACTCATAGTGGTATAACAGGAGAGCAGAAGGATCTAGTTTCAATTACCACTATCTCTTGTGATCACTGTTCGTCGGTTGGGTGATGGGGATCACGGAATTCAAAATAGAAAGCACTGTCCAGATTAGAAAGTTTGAGGCCCTAAGCCCTCAAGCCTGAACCTTGGAAGGTTCAAGCACCTGAGAAACATTCGAAGCTTCTTGAATATCAAAGATATCAAAGCTTCTTTCTAATCCCTACGGGGTATTCAATTAGTTTTCAAAGGGCTCTGAAGTCCAACCAAGTAATGAGGACTCTGTATCCCCTAGAGACTTCCACAATAAGCATGCTGTTCAGGGTGTAGTAGGGTTATATTGGGGTTATGTTGGGATAATGGAAAAGAAAATGGAAACTACTATAATGGGTTATATTCCGTGTATGATTTCGTGCGTCTTGAGCTGTTCCCGACCTTGTGGAGATGGAGCGAAGAACCAAGCCCGAATGAAGCTTTGGAGCTTTTACTTCCCAATGTCTATCATACTAGCCTGAACATGCAGGTCTAGGTACCAAACCTAGTGTGGGCCATCCAGAAAGTATGAACCACCTCCTCCTACAAGTCACCTCCAGGCCCCCAAATATTAAATACTCCTAGTAGATCCTAGGTGGCATATTATAGTACTTTCATGGGGAAATAGAAAGTGTGGTGCTTTAAGAGAGGGGGCGAGACTTACTCTGAGCCACAAACCCTGGATCCCATCAGCTTACGCCCTGTCAGTCTGAATTGAACTGACCCTAAACCCTAAACCCTAAGCTGCGTAGAATCGAGGCGGCAGGGTCTAGTTGTGAACCCCCAGAGCCCTAGACCCGTAAAAAGGGTTGTATATCAGATGCTCTGATGAGGGAGCATGGCAAAGGGTGTTTAGGGTTTAGGGTCTTGCAGTGATAGCCATGCTAACGACATCAAGTGAACCATAATCTAAACTCCTTCTTGAAGGGGTTTTTATGGAGGATTACACAGGGTCTAGGGTTTAGGGTCTGAGACCTTAGGGGGGGTTATATAGGGGATTGTATAGGGGAGTATTGTAGGGTGATGAACGGGGAAGTATAGCTCATGTAGATTGTCAGCCTTCTTGAAATCAGCCGTGCGGAATGCCATGCTTTAGGGTTTAGGATAGGGTTTAGGGCTGGGGGGCAGTTTTTAGGGTTACTGTAATATATTAGGGTTATATAGGGGATAGTGGAAAAATACAGTGGAAACTACTATTTAGGGATCGCGTTCGTTACAATTATCATTTATCAGAATCCCTTTCAGTGATTTTCAGGACTTGGCCAGTTAATGGCCGCCCTCAACTCAAAACTCTGAACCCTACACACCCTACATCCTAAAGAGTGAGGTGTCATTTGCGGCTCCACTTCGACGATCTATCCCGGCAATGTGACGGGAGGCTGGTGGGCTGTGCCTTAGGAGCCTGAAGAATGTCAATAGAGTTTAGGGTTTAGGTGTTTAGTGTTTAGGGGTGTGTAAGATTTAGGGGTGAAGGTTGAGGGTTTTGGGCTTTGGGTTTACAATACGGTTTGTTGTTTTGACCCAGTAACCCTGAAATGGCTATTCTGAGCCTCTTCATTGGCCCTCAAAGTGCTTTGGCTGCCTAAAAGGCCTTGGATTGGATTACTGAAGAAGTCTAAACCCTGAGCCCGTCTCGCCAGATTCGGGTTTGACTTCAGACAAGATACTTCGGAAGGTGGGTTACATATTACGTGGACGCCCCACCCTGTAATAGTGAATGCAGTATAACTTTGGGTCCTCTTATATTCCGATTATATCGCTATTGCATGGTGGAGGGTCCTCCTAAGTTGTCTAGACGATTGTTCTTGGGATCGTTGGTGTGATAGCTTCTTGCCCTCAGAATTCACAGACTGGTGCTGCGCACAGTCCTAGGCCTAAACCGTAAACCCTAAACCTGCTAGGCACCCAATGGCCTTTGAAAGGGTAGGGAAGAGAGCCGGGCCTAGCTGGCCGGCTTGCCCATCTGGATGTCACGCTGCATCCTGATCCGGTTGATGCTGTACTGCCCTCCATGTGTTTATCGTCGCACCCTAAACCCTATAGTAGTAACCGTTTCATTTTCCATGATCCTTATAAAACCCTAATATTACCCCAATGGGTAAGCTTCGAGCCTTCACTGTGGGCCACCAAGTTTGTCGACTTTGCGGGCATTGAAGCATTTAGAATAGAAGATATATAGGGGGTTTATTTGGATACTGGAAAAGAAAATGGAAACTACTATTTAGGGTTTAGGGTCCTCAACCCTGAGCCCTGAAAAGGGTTAAGGGATGAGTCTTCTGTTGCGGGCGAGCAGCATGATATTATGCCTGCACTGAACGTTGTCTGACACTCAGCAAGTTTAAGGTGTAGGGGCTGCACATTTTTATCGCCATCGCAGGACATGTTGTCAGGGTCTTGCGGTGAGAATTATTTCCGAAAATTGGAGGATCAAATGGAAAAGGACATGGACTGACATAGAAAAAACGGGGTTGCCTAATTCGTGTTAGATCGGCTACTCATGGGGTGCTCACTGCGTAGACGCCTGTCATCTCAACCCCGGCCTCTAACTACAGAACAACATGCCTAAATGAGCTATAGTCTCGACTCCTTCAAGGGGGGTTATTTAGGGTATTATATAAAGTATATAGGGGACTGTTATATGGGTTATTAATGGGGATACTAGGAGTCTAGACTGTAGCTCAAATGGTTTAGGGTTTAGGGTTTCCCTGCTATGATACGGGTCCCTGCATTTTGTTCATTGAGGGGTTTGGGGTCTGGGGTTCTGAGGCAGCCTAGGGCTTCTGAGTCGTAGATTTGCCTATGAACTGGTGGGTGAATAAGGATTTGCATGCTGTGGCTTGGGGGCCCCAATATAGACCCCAAAGCACTATAATCCTTATCATAGGGACCCGTTAAATGGCACCCCTAATTTAGGAAACTTCTCAATAGTTCAGCAAGGGCATCCCATGTCTCTCATGTCCAGGGTCGTGGCTTCAAAGCCCCAAGAAAATCAAAGGCCCGAGATGGGTCAATCCCCCACCCAGTAATGACTACCACCAGGGACTAGTGTAGGCATATTCAAGCCTGATCTATTCTAGCGGGGATTGACGTAAGGTCTGGGATGCTTGAGGGCCCCAGCTTGGTAGACCCCACATCCCGTAACCATAATATTCCTCTTGTATAGAACTAGAGTATCTCGAGAACGTGCAAGGTGATTGCTCCCCACTTGCACATTGACTGCCAAAGACCCAAAGCCTCAGGAAGCCTAAACCCGAAACCTTAAACCCTAAGCCCTTAACTCGCAGGTCTCGGTTTAGGGCCCCAAAGCTCATGTTTCGGGAGCCTCGAGATGAGGTAGTCTAGCTTTAAGGGTTCGGGTTTTCGTGTTGGGGTGTTTCATGTTTAAGGTCTTAGGATGTAGCATTCAGGGGTTTTGGATTAGGATTCTCTCTCTTTCTCTCCCTGTCTCTCTATCTCTCTCCCTCTCTCTCTCTCTTCCTCTCTCTCTCCCACTCACTCTCCCCAGGCATTTGCAAAGAGAGCGAAGTTGAGTTTATGTGAAAACCATTCTTCACAGGTCCCTTGTGCAGAGGTAAACCCTACCTAGGCCATTCCACTCTACCCTTTCAAAGCAAACCCGAGCGCCAAATATTGTGTATGGAAGATGTTCGTCAACAAGTTGGGCATCCAACAGGGGGTCAGCATATAAGGGTCTACGCAAGCATTCAAATTAGATGCTAAATGTTTGATGGTCTTTACAGGCACCACCGAGAAGACTCAAGCAATTGCCAACCTTGTTAGGAGACTCATGTGTAATATAGGTGCCTAAATAATTACAAATATTATGGTTCCATATTCCTTGTATAATTATAGTATATGGTATCTCAAATGGACCTCAAAATGATATTGGTACTTATTTAGGCCCCTGTAGTACCCTAAACCTTGAGCCCTCAACCCTAAAACTTGCAACTTTGGCTTGGGCAGAACTGATAGAACCACATATGAGGCGCCACGCTCTAAAGCCTAAACCCAGCTTTAAACATGGGAATTTACTACCCTCCTGCATTGTCCGTGCTTGCATAATGCGGAAACACCGATTTGAGAGACTATGTGCGTAGAAGCCTTCAACCAAAGCTCATCCGCGGTTGCCGCAGGGTGTTGAGCGCTTAGGATCTAAGGGCCAGGGTTTCCTGTTTTTGCTGTGCTTTGTTTCAAAAGAGAACTAGACGTATTTGGAGGTGTATATGGGGAACGCTATTGTTGGAACTCCCCACCTGTTCAGCACAGGAGGTGCGGCAGCTTATCAACTACTCAGCAAGAAACAGCGTGATGACCTTGACGCTTGGCTTCTGCATTTTAAGTCCAACAGTTGGAACTGTAGAAGCCCGAATCCTTACCAATTTTGTGGTTCTAGAATGTTCCAGAAGCCTCAATAATCTCTGGGATAGAATACCTCAAGCAGACCCCAACATGATATTGGTAATCTCTTAAGAATTACAAAATCCCTGCATTCAATCCCCGCATAAATCCGGTTTCCATGTTATGGTCCAAATTCTTTTTCAGTCATTTATCCATTATAGTAGTCTCCTAACCCAAAACTCGTTTTTGCCTAAAACCCTAAGCCCTAAGCCCAAACCTATACATTGCACGCTTCGGGTTGAAGGTGGGCTCTGTCCGGGAAGGTTGTCAGGATACTGTCTTTTCGCGACTCGTTCTTAGCGTGGCCCGTGTTGGACACGCTTCAGGTTCTGTGTGTGGCCTTTCTTTTCAAGAGAATTTCTGCCCGAACACCTCATTTAGGGCTAGGATAACGCATGGGTTACGCAAAGGGATTCTGGTGAAATGCTGAGACGTACCGAGGACATCGAACTAAGTAACTAAGGGTCGTCTGTTGTGAGAAACTTCCATTGCCAGATGAATGCTTCCCCACCATTTCAGGACAGCATTCAGCAGGCTGCTAGAAGGGCTACCGCGAGTGTTCGAACCAGAAACCTCTCAGCCCCAAAGCCCTAAAACTCCACCCCCCCCCTCCAGCAGATGCAGCCGATAGGTTGGAATAATGAAGCCTCTGTCACCCATTGGGGTAATATTTATGTTTTTTGGGTTATCTTGGGAGAATGGAAGATGAATGGAAACTAGTATTTAGGGTTTAGGGTTTAGGGTCCTGCTTCCATGCTCCAACTGTGCAAGAGGCAAAAACTCTACGGCAAGAGCTCAGTGAGCTGAGCAAACGCGCCGAAGGCATTTGGTTTTTGCGGATCTGCGCGCCTAAGTGCGTCAGTAAAACACATACATGTTTTTCTTGGAGAGTCAGGGGGACTTTGTATGTAGACTTAAGGCTTTTCAAGCCAGACAACTACCCCAAGTATCCCCATTACTACCCTGCGCATTAAGTCCCGATGACCCCCAAAGCAGAACCTGGGGACGTTTGTTCTGGTTTGCGGTGGTTTGTCTCATCGCCTGTACTCTGCGTCAATGTGATGTTTGCATTATCCTTCTTACTGGCTCCCTTCTCCATTTTGCGACGTCACATGTAATGCAGCAGCCTGAAGAATCGGTAGTACTATTCCCTCATAGTGTATGCCCGCAAAACATCATCCCAAGAAGTTAGGCCCCCACATATCTGCACCACAGCAGGGCTTTGCTAAAATCACTGGGCCCCTCCTCTACATCCCAGAGAAGTTGCCGCAGCACTTAAGAGTGCCGTGTGTACAAATTGTAACGACACCAGATCGCAGGATTTTTAGGATTTAGGGTTTAGGGGTTCAAGGGTTTAGGGTTCAGGGATGTGCTCTTGCACTACAGGCGCTACAGAAATTTGTGTTTATCAAGGAGTGAGGGTGTGGGGTACAGGTTTAGGGTTAAGGGCTTGGGGAAATGCGGCCCGTGAGGGGCTTAGGGATGTGTTTGAGTACGAGGTCCCGAGGATTATAAACACAATTTTGAGCAACCCCTAACCTACTCCAAGTGACTGCAAAAAAAGCGGGATGCCCTGCGTACTACTATCATCCCAGGTTTCGGGCTTGGGATTTAATGCTGTTTTTTGGTCTTAGGATTTAGCGTTTAATTCAAGGCTGTTATTAACTCGTTATCAACTCCCAAAGTTGAGGGTTGAAGTAAATTAGTCCCCGAGGTTTAGGGTTTAATCCCAATAGCAGCAAGACATGGCATGGTTCTACTGCAGATCGAACTGGCAATGATGGATAATCAACTGCAAGATGACATGCAACGTGCATGGAAGCTGGGATTACGCAGTGGCTTGTTCTAGGATGTTTGGGGCTTAGTAGATTGAACAATTAGCTAACAAATCATAGAGATTAGGGTTTAGGGCTTAGGATGAGAAAAAATGGACCATGCTAAGGAAACTGGGGCTAGCTTATGGTCTAGAGGGTGTGTACTGCCTGCATGAAATATCCTCAAGCCCTCTGCCTTTGAGATAAGCCCCTAGTTTTGATAGACGCAGCGAAGTTAGAGCAGAAACTCGTTTTGGAAGGACATCAGAACCCCTTACCAAAAAATCAAACACAAGCAGGAACCACATAGAAGCCTTGGTGTAATCAATTGTGATACCGCTTTGGGGCGTTTTGCATGTAATGAAAACACAGACTGTTGAGGAGCAATGCTGGGGCATACTTCTGCGTTGCTGTTAAAGATTTTAAATTCAGTTACCATCATGGGTATATATAGTAGATAATAGGGCTTCCCCAATATAGTAACTTCAAGTTCCTAGACTTAGTCTCGCACATAGTAGCGTCACAGAAGTGTTGCTCCTCAAGGATTATTCCAACGGCAACGGTGGAGGTTCTCAAAGAACACTTTGTGTGGAGAAGGTGCTGTTGGGTAAAAGTTGCAGACATTACTGCGTTTTGCAGGAGGTTATTCAAAGTAATCTACGATCATGACGGCGCGGAATCTTGTCCAAAACAACCGCGGGCCACATCGACATTAGATGAGGTTGTTGCAGGTTTTCGAAGTCAAAATGTGCAAAACCAATGATTTTTGCATGGTGCATCTCATTACGGCTATGCCGGCCACGCATTTCCTGCGAAGGTGCGTGGTCGGTTTGAGACCCTGCGCAGAAATACTGCCTGACAGGTCAAAGAGGGCCTAGCAGACAGAGCAGAGCGGTGATAGTCAGCCTTTTGTATGTGTTCGCGCGATCAGACACTGTACATGACATGCATTTTGTCCCACTAAGGGCGGTGTTTTTGCATCAGTGTTCCCGGAAAGGACATCGACTTTGTCCCACTGGGCGCGTTGTTTCTTGTACTTGGATGCATGTGCAACAACCGTTTTTTATGGCTTGGGCATGGATGGATATGGATGGTCTAGTAAGGGGAATGCTCTTGAACATGGACGTCACTCTAGTTTGGGCATGGATGTTCTGGTAATAGGATACTCTCTAACATGAGCGTCATTATGGTTTTGGCATGGATGCTTCGGTAATCGGATGCGCTCGAACATGAATCCGGTGTTTTTTGCATAAGGGTTCCCGAAATACTGCGTTTTGCAGGTTCAGATGGCTGTCGCTGCAGCGAGCGTTATTTGCCCCGCGCACCCCGACCCCCCCCCCCCATAATTTCCAAGCCGAGCCAAACTTGAGGTGGTCGATGAGGCCTGGGCTGTGGGAGAACCCTAGGTGAGTAGTATTTTACTTGGGGATACTATGGTACCCAATACAGAGTAAGATTGTATCAGCATTTTATATAAGAACTATTATCTTACTAGGTTCAACCACACCAAAAAACTACTCAGGTCTTGAGCGTATTTCAAACTGCTGTAGGGGCCTCAGTTCAAGTGCCGATAGCATAGGAGGTCTACTTGAGGTACAAGTCCTCTATACCACAATCAGTTATGCAGGTGATCTATAACATTGGTACAGTCGTGTGAAATTATCCGCCTCCCCTAGTATTAACAGAAAACCTAGACCATTTCGGTATGTTATACAAAGTGATAAATATTGGGAAATCTAATGCTCAACGGGTGGGGGTTTGCATATGACCCTGAGGTCCAAGTAATCAATCATCATATACTTCCCTAAGGTCTCTATTATACGTGCTATTGTCCCAAGCCCTGCGCCCAAAACCCAAGTACTTCAGTATTGGGTACTTGGACCCCTTGCGTTGGGGAGATTGGTCTAAACGTGCCTTCGATGTCGAAACCGTCGGGTTTTCGGAAGCTGAATCTGTTTTGGGTTTTTAGTTTAGGGTTTAGGGTTAGAGTTCAGGGTTTAGGGTTCTAGGGTTTTAAGGTTTAGGGATTGGGAGTTAGGATTTAATTAGGGTTTAAGGTCTAGCACGAGCGGCACGAATCAAGCGGCTTAGGGCGGGATCTTTCCGGTTGGGAGGGCTGGATGCTTTCTCTCCCAAGTGTATGGTTTGCTTACTGTTAAAAGACTCCAAAACCCTGGGCTCCCTCCTCAATGTTTGTGCCGTTGTGACAGGGGCACGCACCTTGACGCTTCGACCACCTGAGTATGAGGAAAACTTGGAGAGGCTGCACAAAACGCTTGAGGCCAGTGGGCCAGTGGTGTAAGGGTTAGATCGAAAATCTCAGGCGTAGTGGTCAGGGCTTTGGGTAGTTTATTCCTGCAAATACTAATATTATTACTACTACTGCTGCTGCTGCTGGTACTACTACTACTACTACTACTTCTACTACTACTACCACCGACGGCAACTGACGGTGATGACCACGACCACCACAACCACCACAGCCACCACAACCAGCACGACCACCACGACCACCACGACCACCGCGATCACCGCAACCACCCCGACCACCGCGACTACCACGACCACCCCGATCACCACGACCACCGAGACCACCGCGACCACCCCGATCACCCCGACCACCGAGACCACCGCGACCACCCCGATCACCCCGACCACCACGACCACCAACATGACCACCACCACGACCACCACCACCACCACCACCAGCAGCAGCAGCAGCACCACCAGCACCAGCACCAGCACCAGCACCAGCACCAGCACCACCAGCACCACCAGCACCACCAGCACCA
>CAJNIZ010044471.1:94133-110943 GCA_905231905.1 Symbiodinium pilosum
ATATGTTGAGAGATGCTGCAGACGACGACAACAACAACAACAACAGCAGCAGCAACAACAGCAACAGCAACGACAACGATAACGACGACGACGACCACGACCACGACCACGACCACGACCACGACCACCACAACGACCACCACAACGACCACCACAACGACCACAACCACCACCACTACCACCACCACTACCACGACCACTACCACCACCACTACCACCACGAACACCACCGCCGCCGCCGCCGCCACCACCACCAGCACCACCATCACCAGCACGCCGGCGGCGGCGGCGGCGGCGGCGACTGCTGCTGCTGCTGCTACTACTACTACTACTACTCCTTCTTCTTTTGCCACTGCTACAACCAAGCGTTTTTTTTGCCGCAGAGTAGTTCAGCGCCCACATCCAGAGCATACATGGCAAGTTCTGATAGGTTAAGCCCCCCTGAACTCAATGCCCCAAGCATGACCCTAGGCTGTGGTATATTTTATTCCCATCCTTCAAACTACGCTGGGTCGTTGTTCCGTAAAACTTTAGCTTTCTGAAATACCTGAACCCAACATACACAACAAATGTTTTTCAACCGTACTAACATCTTCGAGATATTGGCGACGTATGCTATGGGCCACAGCGCGCGGAGAAAGCAATGGTCACAAGTCTTAGCTACCATAGTAGGCACGTATAGCGCTGTAGGTTACAAACCATATGTACGGAGCTGTTCCATGATTCATCGCGTTAGCATGTTTTTTTTGCACAATTCCCCTGCATCGTAGACGCCTGAATAAATGACAAGGTTATCTCTTGAGTAATTATGAACATTAAGCCAAACCCTAAAACCTAAACCTCAAATCCTACCGCCCCCCCCTCCCCCCCCCCCTCACCGCCCCACACATCTCTGTTCCATTTGTTGGGTGCCTTATGCATCTGCGCTTGGAGCTGAACTACAATGACTGTGAAGTAATCACTGTGAGAAAGAAATGCAGCAGGTCTGCTTAAGGTACTTCTTGCCCGTTGGCAGCCCCACTAGCCGGATTTAAAATTGACCACGGAGCCAGCCTGTGAAGTTGTAACATGTTGTAACCATCATAAGGGTATTGTGGGATTTTCGGCAGGTTTCTGGGTTCGGGAGATCCCGGAGCCAGTTCCAAGCAAGCGCGGCACATTGCTCTGCCCAGTGTATTCTAGGCCGTCCCCTTCTAAGTCCTCTGCCTTCCTCACCTCCCCATAATGAAAAAAGCGTTCGTGAAACCACGGTCCTCTTCTAAACACTTAGCTGGTGCTCTGAGAAGCTATCCAAACAGCTTCGATTGTGCCTTGTGAATGTAGTGTGTGAGGGGGGGGGGGTGGTGCGGCTTGCTATCGCACTTGTTGGTTGGAGGCGGTGGGCTGGCTGGTGTTCAGAACCTTCGCTAAGCAGCTGGGATGCGGCGCATCTTCCGCAAAACCTTCGAGTGGAATGACGCCAGCCCTGTGAAGGTCTGCCTATGTGAGGGCCGCGGACCCTTCCATAAACCAGCAAGGGCATAAAGACCGCGTTGTAGATAGGTCGCTTCCAAAGGATCGGGAGCCCTGCGTGCTGCCAAAAATGCTGCTTGCGGGTCTTTGCAAGCGTCTCGGTTATATGCTTGCGGCACGTATCATTGCTGGACAGCATCAATCTCAAATAATGTGGCATCCCTTTAATACAAGCGGGTTCCCCCCCGAACAGTTGACGATTCTCTTTAATGTTCAGCCCCCCCTAAAATTGTCTCACAATTAAAATCATATGGGCCCTCAGACCTTAGCTGATGGTTTGGATGTTCCGTTGTGAGGAAGGCGAAGTGGAGCTTCCATGGTTAATGATACTTTGAAGCGCGCATTCCAGTTATCAATGCGGCTTTCATCCTGGCGCGCATCGTACTGTGGGATGGATCTTGGGAGGTAACGGCTCAACCCCTGTGCTGCGGCGTAGTCCTGTGAGGTGGATTGCACAGCAGTGTTAATGGCATGCTGCTCCACCTGGGTCTGATTGACTTGCTGCCTCAGCTGATCATATCACGCGTCCTTCCAGGCATTGAGGATGGCCTCTGAAGGAAGCTGCGCCGTGCTGACCCAGTCTGCAGGGTCCTGTGGTGGCTGTGAGGCTGGTGACCCTTCTCTGGTAAAAGACTTTGCCCAGCCAGGCCTCCTGCTGGTCTGTGAGGAAACAGGTCTTTCACTTGGGCACCAGGCTCTCTGTCTGGTACTTCTTGAATGTTTTCTGGTAGACACGCATCAGACGGTGCATCGGAGCTCCAAGACGCCGCTCAAACTGCGTGATGCCTGGGGTCATCTTGATTTGGGCTCCTTACCAGTTGGCCTTCTTCCAGCGTTTGACCTGCTGTGCATGTCTATGGAGGAGACACCCGGCTGCGAGGTAGCCCCTTTGCCGGCTGCGTTTCCGTGTCCTCTTGCCAGTGCTTAGCTGTCAGGTGGTTGCTGGCCTCCATGAGCTTTTCTCACGCAATATGTGGGCACATGAAGGATGGATACCTGGGAGAGCTTCTGCTCTCTCTGGCCATCATCCATACGAGTGGTTGTGATCCCACTTGACAGCCCGGCATTCTTCATGGCTTGGCTGACTGTGAGTTCCCTGTGTGCAGCTGTCATCCAGTCCGGAAAGTTGCGGAGAACCAAGGCCCGCTTTGCCACCTCAATTTTTGGAAAACCTCACATCCCTTTCAACCCATGCAGTGCGGATCTTCACCTTCTGAACCTCGCACTCACGGTAGCCGGTGGACGTGAAATTGTGAACCAAACTGGCTGTGAAGAGCTCCGAGGGCTTGAGCAACCGTCCCAGTCAAGGCTTCTGTGATGATGGCTGCGCACTCGGCCCTGGTGATGGCCTCATCCTGTGAGGCTTGGGCTTGGACCTGCCACTCCTGAGGCCTTGCCACCGGCTCCGCTGTCGCCAGCACTGATGGCCCGTCTCCTGTGAGAGCATCATGGTTAGGCACCTTTTGGCTGAGGTTTTCCACCTGCTGTGAGAGTGCGGCTCGTTGTTGCACATCTTATTGTCCTTGGACCCTAAGCTGCTCCATACCTGCAACCAGCTTCGACAGCTCAGCTGCAATGGCCGTGAGCAGATCACTTCCTGTGGAAATGGCTTGTGCGCCGTTGCTCCTGTGAGCTGGGGCGTGCTAGATGTGGTAGTTTGAGCACTTGTGAGCTTAATCATAGCTATCTCGGCCCCTAAATTATGCCTGGGTCCTGGAGGGTTCCCGAACCTCAGAAAACTGGGGTCATCGCTATAGGCAGACCCTATAACTATAAGCCGCAGAGTTTTAGTAAGTGGGTTGCTACAAGCAACGATACTGTGGGTAATCAGAGGGTTCAAATTGAGACCCTGTAGGTATTATGTGTATGATAGGGTCCTAACTTTGGGGGGGTGGAGGTCCCAAAGCTATCTTATTGCGTTTGAAGCACATGCCCGCGCAACCCCCCAATCCCGATCCAAAGTCATACCCAGAGCCAGCCCAGAACGGTGACAACTTCTTGAATCAATGATGTTGTTTGTATGAAAAAAGCTGCATGATCTTTCTGTACTCAACTCTCAAGGATCAGGGTATGTACAGTTTTCCGGGGGGTTCAGACTGAACCGCATCACTCCAAGCGTGATTGGCGTTACGCGAGGGCATTACAAGCGCTAGGGTTTTGGGTTGAAGGGCAGCAAGTATTAAACCCGACACCCCAAACCCCAAACCCTAATTCCTAGACCTTGAACCCTACAAATCCTAAATCCTAAACCCCATAAACCTTATACCTCAAGAAGGTGCATGCGGAGGAGATCGAGCGTGATGGCAAGTGTCGGGACATGTACGAAGCTCGCCAGGGTAGCACTGGGAATGGGTTTAGGGTTTATAGAATTTATGGTTGGAGCTCGAACAAGCGACACGCCCTCAACCATAGAATCCAATTCCTGGTTGTGCTTGTTTTGCTGGCCTTCCTTGTTGTTTCCGTCTAAAATCCCACTGAAATGGTGATGCTGCGTGGGAGCCCCTTGAGTGAGGGATTTGTTGGCAGCAACCATAGTAGTTGTTTTGCAGATTTTTTGTCTTGTGTCCTTGGAGAAAACTGGATCATGTCGTTGCTGCCGTGGTAGTGGCAGGTGCCAGTGTAGGAGTTAAATGTCAAGGCTTGCCAATAATATTGCATATGTTGTTTTTATTCCCAGTTGTTTACATTTTGTGGGTGTAGTTGTGATATCAAGCCAGCATGTTCATGACGTCTGCTTACTCTCCAGGACCTGGCAGCAGGAGTCCCAAAGTTTCCAGGCACCTCAATTTCAATCCTTCTGCATTTCCAAGAGGTAGACTGACCAGGGGCAGGTTTGAGAATATTTTTTGTTGAAATTTTGTCCTTAATTCCGATATAATCCTCATGAATAAAACCGTAATTCGTTGTAGGGCCCCCGAAACATACCTTAGTGATAATGAACATCTTCGCTCTTGCCAGAACCGCATACCCCTCGAGGAAGTTTCAGGTGGGTAGTTCCCACCATATAAGCCATGTACAGTCCGAGTGCCCCCATATAAGCTTTACATAAGCGTTATGTAAAGGTACGCACCTGCTAGCTACCCTCCTGAATTCTCCCTTAAATACCCTGTTCGCAACAGTCACACCTACATGGTCCTATGACATGTTACTTTCAGTTGCAGTTCACACATCAAGTCCCCAATGGTTCGACTCATAAATTCACAAAACCGTGATATTACGAAACCCCTCAGCCCAAAATATTCCCTAAACCCCTAAAGACACAATCCCTAAACCAAAATTAAATCCCCAAACCATGACAAATCAGGAATTCTACTGCGATCTCCTCTCTCCGCAATCCTTGATACAACGCCTGGACGTGGCTTGCACTACATCCCAGCGTACTGTAGAAGGTCGACAAATGATGACAAATGAGTTATAGTCTAAGGTACTTACAGGGGGTGATATAGCGGAGTATATAGGGACTGTTACAAAGGATGGTACGTGGACTATTAGGAATTTAGACTATAGCTCAAATGACCAATGTTAACAGCAACAGAAATTGTGACTATAATCGATATGATCCTATACGGGTTATAAGGATAGTAGAATGGTAAGTAATAGTACTAGCATACCGAGTAGGAAAGGACTAGCATATTCGTAGACATAACAATGTAGCAGGCATGGTTGTAGCAAATCGGTAACGGTATAATAGTCATAGTCATAGTAATAGTATTAGCAATAGTCATAGTAATGGTTCTCACGAGTGCTCAAGGACCGTGTCCTGCTTTTTGGGGCCTGAGGGGCGCAGGTTTGTAGGCGGACGCTGGGGATGCCCCTTGATGCGTAGCGTGCAGTTCCTGTAGTGGTCTCCGTTGCAGAGGGGGGTAGAGCAATGGAATTTTGCATGTGTTTTCGCATGAATTGCGGCTTTCATGCTAGTATTCACGTGCAGTAGCCAGGGTGAAATCCCCTGCAGCCAAGCTGCTTTGCACTCCGAAGTGGCGAGCCAGAGGCAGCACATCCCTGGGTTTACAAGGGAGATAGGTGACACCCCTTGTACTTCACAGGGGCCAGCGGGCACGGGAAATGCGTGCTGCCTCAATGCAGTCTAGGCGCGGCAATGTCGAGTTTGAAACGCCTGACCGTCTGGGAGCGGCACCGTGTGCAAGCTCAGCTACCCTTTCAGGAATCGCCTTAAGCATTTGCATTAAGTTTGGGGTGGACATATTGTACCCTTCTCAGGCGTGCCCGTTGCCTGGTTGGGGTCTCCCCCCGCCATTCTTTCCAAACTAGATGCTGCAACTCCTGCCTGATGGGGGGGAGGTCAGGACGGCTCTTCATTTGTCAAGATGGTATTCTTGCATTTTCACTACTCCCACCGCAAGAGCAGGTATGTGAGGCTACCCTGCCTTGCGAAAGAGGGTCGTTGGGCGCCCTCCCCTGCGTGCCAAGGGATATCTGCCTTAATTGGGATGACGGTTGCAGGTCTTAGGTGGCTAGTGCTGCGAAAGCTTTGCAGGGTGTCGTTCCCCGCACCACCACGAAGTTGCAAAAAGGGGAAAGCGTGGACGCCGCGCCTTGTTGAGGGGTTGGCGTCGGCCCTTCCGCGTTGAGGGGCGGCGGCTTTTCATTCTTGCCGCTCAAACCTATTTCCCTCATCCTGAGCAAGGGATTAATGCTGAGCCCACTCAAGTGCATGTTGCAACCTCGGGCTTCACCCGCCTCAACTCTTGAGGCAACAGGGATGAGTTGGGAGTGAGAGCCAGACCCACACCAGCGTGGTGTAATTGATGGGTGTGAGAGCCAGTCCCACACCAGGCTTTTTGCTGAAGCCCGATGGTTGATCCTGGGTGTGTTGTAACCTTGGGTCGGTCTGCCTCAGGGGGTTTCCACTCCTCACCCCTAGTCGGCGAGGGGGGACGTGCGCCGGCTGCCCACATCACGTGTCACTAGAACGGAAACCTCTCCCCAGACAGGGGCAGCGTGCAGTGGGTGGATACCCTGTACTCGCCCACGAGCGGCACCTTAGCACTCCATGAATAGTAATAGTATGTAATAATAATAGTAGTAGTAGTAGTAGTAATAGTAATACTAATACTAATACTAATACTAATACTAATAGTAACAGTTCCAGCAATAGCAATGGGAACGCTCCCGGAAGCTCAAACATTGGGGCTTCTGCCACGAGACAAGTATTAAATTCGAGACGAGACTTGTGGCAAAAAAACCTTCAATTTGCCTAAATGTAGAACCACTATCACAAGAACCCTATATCAGGCCTATGGTAGTCACTGGGTCGATGTTTTTCTGATTGGGGATTGCCGCGCAATCTCGGGCCTAGGACAGCACAGGGCTAGTGGGCAGTTCCCAAAATTAGGGTCTCATTTTAGTACCCCTAGATATGTGGTGCCGTAATATAACCCACAACCAAAACGGGCCTATTATTTTGAGAATACCCCTAGTGACCCCTTCGGGCTCCAACTAACTTCTTGCTTCGCGAGGTTGTCTCACGGGCTTTATTTCTTTGGCTACCTGGGAATGAAAGAATGTAAAGAAAATGGAAACTACTATAATGGGTTTAGGGCTTAGGGCTTAGCGTTAGCTGGGAATGTAGGAATGGAAAAGAAAATGGAAACTACCATAATGGGTTTAGGGTTTAGAAGGAAGGGACAAGAAAATGGAACATCAGGACCATTATAAGGATTCATTCCTTGATCCTTAGCTGACCCTCCACGGAGTTTGTAAATGAAATGCACTTCCCAGGTTTGGTAGCCAAATGAATCACGAGGGCTTAACGCAACCCAGTCACATGAGCTCAAACCAGTTTTTCATTGTCATGGTCCTGGTGCCATCTTTGCTAAGACAAGTTTTCGTACAATCCGATCTTGGCGGCTGCGCAAACTGTGGCCGAGCTTTCGGGTATGGTTCACCAACATGATATGCAGATATCAAATCTACAGTCCAAGGATGAAATCTTTAATCCGCGAAGCCTTGTATGCCGGCACTAGTCACAAGAGCTGATTAGCGTGAAGCTCTTCAAGGCAAAGTGGGTTAGTAGATAGGGGAGTGTCATAGCTGTTACGAAGGGGGAACTAGCAGTTCAAATGAGTCATAATGAATATGCAAGGACTCTAATATTACCTTTCTCATGGGCTGTTTACCGGGTCGGGGCAGTGTCCAACCTAAACTTTATATCCAGGACCCAATCCCTGAACTTAAGCCCTATACTTTAGGTCAATCCCCCATACAGCACTAGCCCCCAAATATGGAAGTAAGTAATACGGCCGTAATGTACATACAAAAGTCCCTTGCGGTGCCCAGTCCTTGATGGCGGCATTGACCAACCCACACAAGGACAAGTTCGGAGATGAGTGGTTGCTCGTCATTGACGAGTGCCATACGACCTGGCCAATGCTGACAGGCAGGTGTCAGATGTAGTGTTCGATGCCAGGACCCGAAGGGGCAATTCGGGCTTAGGAATAGTAATAGTAATCATAGTAGTTGTAGTAGTAAGAGTCATAGAAATATTTGTAACGTTAGAAATTTCAATAGTAACATTGCCTCCTCACTCGCGGGGGTTAGTTAGAGAGTGCACAGAGTGTTCCTTCGTAGTTACTGCTGTTATCCAGCGTTACTTTGTTCACATTTTTCTGTGTCTTGGATTTCTCATGCTACACCGTAAACCTTTAAACGTAGGGTTTAGGGTTTAGAGAGCCCCCAAAAACCTCCAATTGGTCCCGAGGCTCTAGAGCTAATTCAAACAGAACCAAGCTCGGGATTTGTGCAGCTGGCACGAGCAGTCCTAACATGTCTCAAATGGTAGTTTCCCAAAATAAGGGGCCCTCAAGATGGACACCCAAACACCATAATCCTGATTATGGGGAGCCAGAATAAAGGTACCCTAACTTTGGGAAACCCCATCCCCTATAAACCACTATATAATCCCAGTTTCCACGTAATTTTCCATGTTCTTTTCCATGTGATTCTTCATTATTGGGGGGTAAAAAGGTGGACTACCTTGCAGGGACGCGATCCCCACCATGAGGGTCCTAGGATTAATCATTCTCAGTCCCGACACATCCTTTAATATAATTGTGGTGCAATTTGTCCAAGATCTTTAATCAGTTTAGGCCTCTACATTAGGTGTCGAAATTGTCAAGCCCACCCTAGACCTTAAGCCCTCAACCCTAAACCCTAAACTAAACCGTGTCGCTTGTAGAGCCTCGGGATCCCAGCCGGTAGCAAGTACTTCTCCTTGGTTACTACGGCATGAGGGAATCGATCCTTTTATAGAGAACCCCTTAACAAATCGGGTTTGTAGGCTTCAGCGTTTGAGGTTCAACGCGTGGAGATTAAGGTGTAGGACCCTATAGGTTTAAGCTTAGGTTTTAGGGTTTAAGTGTAACGTTTAGGGCCCTATAATCCATTTCCCCAAGTGCCTACTTGGCAGCTAGGCTTCTGGCTCAAAGTTTTAACCCTAAGCCCAATTCTGTGCTCGTGCCAGGGGCTTCAAGAGCTTACGCTACCAGGGCACTGGCCTCAGGTTGAAATTTTGCAGTTTGGGGTTTAGGCCTGACAGCTAGAGCCCACGATTCAGCTTCGGGGTCCACCCTAAACCCTACACCCCAAACTCTAAACACTTACAGAAACCTATGGTTCTTTTAATTGTAATGTTGGACCTTGAGGAATGGAATTTTTCCCCCCCCGCGCCCGGCCGTAACCGCAGGACCCGTACACAACCCAAACTGTGCGACTTCAACGAGGTTTGCACGTGTATTGGGGCTCAGGATTTACTGTAGGGATCATAGGCTTCAGGGTCTAGAGTCTCGCGGCATTAGCTTGGAAATGGATGATCTGGATTCTGCGAGGGCCCCCGAGCCCAATCACAGTGAAGATGACCTTGACAAGTGTCGCATACAAGGAGGCCTTACTTTCGCAGGATCTATGTAGATATCTAGTATATACTTAGGGCCCAAGCGGGATCCCATATAACTACTTAAGGGTTCAAGTATAGATGATACAGCTACATGGACCTTTTGGGCTTTGAGAAATTTAAGCGCCAGCCGCCAGGATCATGTTGTTGCTCAGAATGGCTCCGGCATGTAGGTCAGAGATTATATCCCCTCAAGGGAAAACTGCAAGGGTTAAAGACTTTAGGGTAGAGAGGGCTCTATTAGAACTCCCTCCAAAGGTACCCCGCCACGGTTTGAGGAGTTAATGAGGACTATATAATCTGCATGGTTTGAAACTGGGGGCAGGAATTCATGAACAGGAGCCTGTTTGACCTCTCTGATACATACCTTGATACATTCCCCCACCACGTCCCTTTCGTCAAGAGCACGATGCTACGAAACATGGTCCGAAAATACCCGCAAAACATACCATAAACCAAACATGTTTTTCTGACTACAGCTTGGCCGGAAACACCCATATAGGGCTTAACGAAATCCTAGGGTGTAGGGTCTAGGATTAAGGGAATCTGGGAGGGTACTCTTGGGAGGGGTAGTGTCGTAAACCCTAAGAGAGGGTCGAGGATTCAAGAGGTGCGGAGTCGAGAACGGGGGCAATGGGTTTTCAGGGCCAGGAAAGGGCCAGCTACAGCGATCCATGAAGTTAGAGTTTAGGGTCCCGTTCCCTATTAGGTACCCGGGAAGCAACTGAAGCATGTTTGATGCCGAGTTAGGATTAGATGGTAAACCTCACCCCTTCCAGTGCTCCAAACAGAAAGAGTTGCATACGATGCCCTGTACGGCATCCATTAGACAAGGGCTGCATATTCACATGCAATAAGCCTTCGGGACCTTACATCCCTAAACCCTAAACTGTTCAGCAAACCTCAGACCCGACCCTGATATGAGCAGTATTTTAACTGGCGGTGCTGATGTCCCCAATATACAAAGGACGGTCTCCTCTCTGCTTCTGGTAGAATCTTGTAAGGACATGTCAACCTTAATGGCTTGAAGCAAGACAAATATAGTTTGTAGGGGGCTAACCGTTCCCAAAACTTGCTCCCAAATGGAGCAGAATGGTTGGCTTCCCATACTCGCACCCTTCCGTTGAAAGCGCGCTTGGGGTTCACTGTTTAGGTTAAACCCTAAGCCCTATTACTATTGGGCCGAGTTTAGGCTTGAGAGCTAATCCCTGACACCAAGGTGCAGAAGCATGTTGATGCGGGCCGCATGAGAGAAGGGCTGATCCCAAGGCCTGCGGAGGGGCTACGTGGCCGGAAGCCAGCTAGGGAAAAACCGAACTTCTTGCCAGGAAATCCAGCGTAGATCGCATAAATGATTTGCAATGTACCTACCTAGCCTGGAAGTAGCGCAGGTCAGTTTCTCTTCCGGTGGGGGAAACGTTAGCAGTTTTTTGGATCCGATAGCAGCCGATTGCAAGATTTTCTGATGGAGTGTATACAGGGACCACATGTCAGGCACATGCCAAGGCATATAGCCCTCCTTAAGTAGATAGAATATGGCTTTGGGTATATTATATTAAGATCCCCATATACCCCACATTCTATCTACTTAAGGGGGACTATACATATGACTGCTCCTGCTCCTTGTTCACTTGTGTACCTTGCTCAAAGGGTTTTGTGTTCATCCATCTACGTTTTGCAATTCCCAGAGACGAGCTGATTCTTCGTACCCGGCACGGTCGCTCTGAAGCAGAGGCGCGCAAAAAAACATGTTCTGTCTTGTTAGTTTCCTAGCCTGCCATGAAGCCCCACGACTTCATTGATTACGCACAATGCGTTCCCAAGACTTCAAGACCTTGCGCACAAGTGTCACGATGCCAGCCCAGATATCTAATTGTTGAACTCTAACCAAACCGCGCCGTTAAAGCCTTGGGGGTAGCATTTGCCAGAAACCTCAGTACCCAAACCCTAAACCGTAAACCATACCACTTATGCCTTTAGGGCTAGCGGCCAGCATTTGCGGGATCTCTCTTACAACCTAAAATCCTAAGCCCTAAACCCCTAATAGTGTATCCCCAAACGGGGAGCCAAGGCTCTTCGGGTTTCCTTCCAGCTTTCTGAGGAAAGAAGGTGGTCTCCCACAGCTCAGGAGCGTTTGAAAGGTTAGACGCTGGAGGAAAATAGGAAGAAAAATGGGAAGAATATATACACCCTAACTCCTATAGACCCTAAACCCTACGGAGACCCTAAACCCTAGGGAGAAGATATACTGGAATCATGTGCGGGGTTGCTGTCGGTTGTTGATGTAGGGAGTTTTCGTCCTCCTTGGGTAGGTTCGGGGTGCCTCAGCCCCTTGGCATCCTTGATACCGTCTTCTACTGGCCATTGTTGAAAACTGTCGTTGCTAGGGAGCTCTTCAGTCCGAAGACACTTCAAATCCTTTGCCAAGAACTTTGTAAGATCTAAAGCCTACACCCTAAGCCCTCAACCCCTGAACCCTAAACCTTGGATCCAAAGCCCTTCTTCTGCCCTGGCATCCAAGGCATCGTGGTGGGGGCCCCCTGCCAGTGCAGGAGCTGGAGACGCCCGGCAACAGGTTCAAATCCCTGGCAATACACCAGGAAACCCTCCCAATATTTAGGGTTTGGGGTTTAGGATTTCGGGTTTGTCCTAAACCCAATACTGTCCTGATATGCCTTTCTGAAGCCCAAGTCCTCAACTCAATACGTATTAGGGATCTTGGCATGATTTTGGGCATATTCCTTGATTGAGGGGTACCCGGCTCTTTGGGACAATGCTACTGGACATAGCGTTGCTTTCGCCGCTTAGTATAGTTTGGGTCAGGACCCCAATATCACTACCATTATCCCAAGTGGTAGCTGCTAGTGGGCGGGCGCTTAACACAAAGCTTAGAGATTGCTTCTACCTGGCCTTTACGCATCCCGCGCTATACTTCGATTGCATAAGCCCTAAACCCTAAGCCCTACGTAAACCACGTTTCCGCTGGCTTTCTTTTGGGGCGTTGTGGTCACATGAACTATAGTCTAATCTGCTAGTATCCCCTTCAATAACCCTGGAATATAGTCCCCTAAATAATCCTCTATAGAACACCTTTTAAGGCGTT
This sequence comes from Symbiodinium pilosum, assembly GCA_905231905.1. Lineage (NCBI taxonomy): Eukaryota > Dinophyceae > Suessiales > Symbiodiniaceae > Symbiodinium > Symbiodinium pilosum. The sequence continues at coordinate 106,661 of CAJNIZ010044471.1, forward strand.
TAGCTTACACGGGAGACTCCTCCAAACTACATGACCTTCAACCGGCCCAGAGAGGTCCATCTAGGAATTTCCAAAGGCGTTCCCAGATCTGTACTTTAGCGGCCAAGTACATGCTGTAGTCTCCCTGGGAATTGAATTACTTCTAATTCTATATTATATCATAACCTTGAGAAATTATTAGGGATTACATTCTTATTATAGGTCTAAGGAGACTACAGTATACTATCTAGCGACGCTTAACCTTCACGCTTTGCGTTGGAGGTTCTCCAAGCTTGCGAAGCACCTTAGTTCGGATGCCCACCCGGTTTGAGGGATTAGGGTAGGGCTTCCCTTTCCGAACGGGTCACTGTAGGTATATGGTTTATACTTAGGGCCAAAACGGGTTCCCATATTGGACCCTTTGAGCTCTAGGGTCATCAAGCTTGTGGACGCGTTCTTGGCTCCTAGCATAGTACGGCCGCTTCTGGGCATCCTTTCATACGTGCCATGAATACACCTCAATTGGATACCGACATATTTTCCATGATTTTCCCCATTTTATCGTTCCAACAAGGTGTAAAAGTATCACAAGGTCTTCCAAGAGTTTCTTCTGTTTTTGGAGGACCAGATAGCTCCGAAGGTATGCCTCAAAATTGTTGAGCCGCTGATGAGACCCGGGTCCATCTTACCCTAAACCCTAGACCTTAGCCCCTGTATCCCAAGCTCCCTTTGCGCCCTCAGTTATGAGGAGAATCCCGCATAGGTTAGGGTGGGCCGTCTGTTGTTGGCTCTCTGGCATTTCGGAGTACCTAGCGCCTGAGCATGGAATTATGCACAACACATACGCGAATCAACAAGCGAGAGAACTTCCAGTTCCGGATTATGTCCCTCCAAGATATGCAGTCAAGGAAGCTCTTGCCACGCTTCGTGCCCGGGCTGCATGGGGATCATTTTGTTAAGATTCGGCGGGTAGCACGTGTGGGTGTAGCGTTTGGGAGTTAGGGCTTCAGGTTTGGGGTTAAGAGCGTCAACAATCTGGGGTATGCATCATTAAAGCATCATGTAACCTCAGCACTGGCTTACCACATGCTTGTTATGTTCTTAGCTCTTGTTGCAGCAACCCTTATCATGATAGTCCAGCTTAGCACAGGTCGGGTTACGTAGATGGCCAGGAAGCCCTAAATGAACCCTAAGCCCATCCCTAAACTTCAAAACTAGTTGAGAGTTGAAGGTGAATAAATTGTATTGGAACTAGCGATGCTGTAGTCTGTAATGTATTTTTTGTATGGATTTGGACATAGTACTCTCCATTTTCGGGTCCATTACCCTTATATAGCCAAACATGGCTCAATGACCCTATTTGACCTTGTATAACCCAATAAAGCTCCCACTACAATTCTTTCTGCCCCCGTATATCCCAAGAAAATCCAATGTAAGTTATGAAGGAGGAGGCTCGTAGTGCGTTTTGTAACCCCAAGCCGCTAAACTTAGAGCCCCCCGGCTTTTTTTGAGGGTTTAGGTTAGGAGGACCCCCTACCCTGTAATAGTGGGTAGAAAAGAATATCCTCCTCATTATTCTTTGCAATCACTATTGCTGGGCGAGGGGCCCACCTAGGGTTTAGGGTTGAGGGCATGCAAAATCGCACACTTGGAGGGTCACAGGGGCTGCCTTTAGAAATGCTAATCCCAGTTATCCCCACCCTCCAAGCAGAGACCGCAAGCGTTCGACCTCTCACGCGCCTAGATTGCTTCTGTTTAGGGATGACCCTAAACCCTTACCCCTCTAAAGGACCTTAAATCCTGGATTCCAGCCCACAAAGCCCTAAACCCGAAGCCGCGAAGCTCTGCCCTGCACCCAAACATGTTCATATGGGCAGCTGTCACGATCAGGCTTACTGGGTTCAGGGACGCTTAACTGGACAGGGGTGTCCCTCTTGTAGTTTTGTATCATCGCTAGCTAAGCAGGAACCTACGTCCATGAAGCTGTGTGGGAAATCTTGACTGTAGCTCATACGGAAGCCTATAGGAGATCTCCAGCATCATCTTCTCTATGCGGGGGATCCTATACCATATTATACAAGGAATCCCGGACCATAATGTTGGCCTTTTCCTACACACCCTAGCATAGCCTCTGTTTCCATTCTATTTTCTTTTCCACGCGGCCCTGCATTGTTGGGGGGGGTGAGATCCCTAATTAAAACCCTAGCCCCTAAGCCTTTAAACTATCCTTAACCCTTAACTTTGGTAAGTATTCAGCTTATACATAAAGCCGAGACCCTTTCAGCCTAAAAGACTCCTCCCCTCCCGCGAAAAACGCGCTGAAGCCCCAACCCAGTAGTGTATAGTCCCCCTTAAGTAGATAGAATAAATCTTCGGGTATTCTATTATAAGATCCCCATATATTATTCCCCATATTATATCTACTTAAGGAGGACTATAGGGTTGAGGGTATGGGGGTTATAGGCTGTAAGGCTGTAACAAGGGTTTCGGGTCTAAGGTTTAAGGTTTGCTGTTGAAGGTTTACCCTTACTAGGGGGTTCACGGACATAATATGCTCCATAACTCTAAATATGAGAGCTAAACCCTCAACCCAATTTGGCGTATTTCTATCCAGGAGTTTCCAGGTGAACTTCAAGCTCTCGCAAGCCGGATTGGGGCAGCCGCAAACCTTGCAGAGTCAGGTGACTCATATATTTATAACCTCTAGAAGCCTTTTAATGACCCCGCATTTCCCCAGCAGTCCCCCTGACCCTAAACCCTAAACCTAAGTACCATAGTAGTTTCCACTTCGTTCTCCTTTATTACAAAGTCCCCGCGACCTTCCAATGAACTCTAGAGTGGGGCTGGGGTCCGAGGTGCTCAACATGTCAGCAACCCCCAGGGGACAGGCATGGGTTAGGGTTTGGGGTTTAGGGTTTGCGCGATTTAGGGGTTGGGGTTTGGGGCCTAGATGGTTGCGAACAGTATTGTCACACATTCTTCATGTGATGATTCTAGGCTGCTTTCGAATAGACCTCAACATTTTACTGGTAGTTAGTTAGCTTTCTACATGACTTCCTGGTGATTCGTGGGGCATAGGGCAAGGGGTCATGGAGACTATTGCAGGGGATCAAAAAAGGGCTACCAAAGGGATCCTTCCCTCAACCCCGTCAAAGTCTCAGGCAATCTAGGTTGTAGGCATTAAGGCCCAGTAGTTGCAGCCCTGGCCCCTAAACCCTAAACAGTGTGGCTGCTGTAAGGTTTGCATGGCAACTCGACATTTGGGGATTTGTCAGGGTGATGGAGTCCTCTTTGGCATGATAACGGAGAATTAGATGGGCAGAAGGGGACACTTGAAAGTTTTTGGGCTTAGGTTTTAGACCTCAAGCCTCAAGCCTTGCAAATGTTTGTGTGACACGTGGGGACTGGTGTGGACGACCGGTCAGTATTTGGATGGGCCAGGGAGAATCCGGTTCATCAGAATTCTTACCCCATAGGGTGCATTGGCAACGGAACCATAGCGTTGTATTGGAAACCTGCGTGACTCTGAGCATTTTACACCTTGGGAATCCTGGTATTCTAGTATGCTCTGATCCTCCAGATCTGTTACTAGCACCAAGAGTACCCGCAAGACACAGAATGCAGACTCGACCACATCACCAGGAGGGTTTGGGGTACAAGCATTCTTGTGTTGCGGTATAGGTACAGGGTTTGGGTTTTACCTCGTAAGGTGTGAGTCATTCCAGTAATCCCTTCTTGCGTTTACAAGAAGAGACTTTAGATCATTTGACAGAGAGCGCATCTGCAAAAGGTTTCGTAGCATGCAGGAGGGTTCACCGAATAAACATAGAAGCCCATGTAGCCTCGACTTCAAAGAGCAGTGATCCGAACATCGGCTCTTGTCAGTTTGCATGTTAATTTGCGAAAGCCCTGCTGAACTCTACTACCTTATTGAAGATGCCTCTTAGTGGTCTTCTACACTTAAGAGCACTCAAGATTTGGATCCAGCAGAGCTGCTGGTCAGAATGACCATTTGAAAGAGGGTCACCGTATACGATGGCAGTTGCAAATTCCTTCCAGTAGTTAAATACTGATTACATAGCTACAATGCTATTACCACCTCCACCTCGCTCTTGTCAGGTTGCACGTTAATTTGCGAAAGCCCTGCTGAACTCTACTACCTTATTGAAGATGCCTCTTAGTGGTCTTCTACACTTAAGAGCACTCAAGATTTGGATCCAGCAGAGCTGCTGGTCCCCACCCCACCCCCACCCCCACCCCCACCCCCACCCCCACCCCACCCCCCCCCACCCCCACCCCACCCC
>CAJNIZ010044471.1:111043-125351 GCA_905231905.1 Symbiodinium pilosum
TGAGGTTTGGGGTTTAGGGTTTAAGGTTCGAAAGAAGACTAAGACGACGACTACTACTAGTACTAGTACTAGTACTAGTACTAGTACTAGTACTAGTACTACTACTACTACTACTACTTGTTCTACTTCTGTTAGTAATACTGATTCTGCGAACTTACCCCTATTTGGTACTGATCTGAATACTGGAACTAATATTCTAAAGAGCGGCCCAAACAACATCCCTAGTTTGGACTGTGATGGAAGTTTATTGTTGGGGCTGCATGTCCTGGCGGTTCAAAGCTGGCGCACCCTGAAGTCCGAACTCTGCAACCCTAGTAGCTCAAACCCTATTACTACCCCATGCTTAGTCGGACGGGAAGAAATGAGCCTGTCATAGCAACAGCCTTGAACCCTAAACCCTGAATAGCAGTTTCCCTTTTATTTTCCAGTATCCCGATCCCTAATATAATCCAATATATCCTTCATTCTCTGCCGAGCATCACGGAGGCCAGGGCCCAGGATTTCGGATACATGCTGCCGCAAGCGCCTACGCAGCCCTGAACCTAGCTTAATGTAGACCCATGATTAATAAACCCCCTCCCCATTAGTTGGGATTATACTAGGGATCCTTATGTCCAGGCCCTTAGAAGGAGGGGGTTATTCAATCATTGGTCTACCTTAGTAGGGATGGATGGACTGTCTATAGTAGTTCTAGACCTACAAGGCATCTTACCTTAAGCACAGTGGAGCAAGCTTTGACTAAACCCTAAACCCTGAACCACACAGGATGTTGAGGAAGCTTGTGGAGTGGTCAGCCTTCATCACCGGCCGACAAACATACCTGAACCTGCGACTGAGCTGCAGAAGGGTTCAGGGCGGAGTGCTCGGGATTTAATATATGAGCCACAGTCTAAACTCCTTAAAGGGGGGTAATATGGGGGAGTATATAGGGGACTACTATAGGGGATGTTAAGGGGGATACCAGTAGTTGAGACTATGTTTCACATAATTAGATTCACAGACCAGGACATGCTAGAGCAGTGGTTCCCGGAGGTGCTAGATGGGGAGTAGGTTTGTTTTAGAAGGTCGCTGTTTTGGGGAGTGATGAATGTCTAGGCAATCCCGTCGTTTCGGCATTCCCATTGGGACCTTTCAGCTTGTGAATACGGTTGTCATCCTCTCTACTCTGAGAATTCAGGGTAATCATAACCTGAGTATAACTGGACTGAAAACCCAGTTCTAAGCACTCTGAATCCCTCGATGTGGCTTTCTTTGGGTTATAGATACTTGTTAATAATTACCCTAAACCGCAAAACCTTAACCCTGAACCTCCAGGTAGGAGTAGGGGGCTTAGCGCTTTTGGGATTTTCGCGACCCCTGAGTTGCGCTGCGTTTACACCTCGGGGCAGGAAGCTGGACATTTAGCGCCGCTAATAGTAATTGCGGTTAGGCGGGTAGGGTTCTTAGTGTAAAGGAGGAGTAACACTAACTGCAATTGTAACACCAATAGCAAAAGCAATAGAAACAACCATGGAACCAGGGACTGTAGCCCCTTACAGGGTCCTCTTTTTAGGGGTTATGATGTTTTGGGGAAGTGTTGTCTTCTTGATTGCAAGCTAAGGCTAACTTCTCACCGTTTGTTTAGTGTTCAGGTCTTAGGGTTTATAGGGCTTTAGGGGGTCTGAAGTTGATATGAGGGTCTTACCTCAAGTGTTCTGCAGCTATCAGGTTAACCAGCCAGTCCTAGTACCCTTTGTCCAAGAATACTCCTGACACAGCTTATTGTTCCTCCTAGTATCATGTGAGGAATAATTCCTCAGTTCCAGTTTGTTGGATTCTCTCTTTTCTATCCTAAATGAACGTCTCCTTGCAGTATCTGTCCTTGCGGGTGGTATTCTCAACGGGCTACGAAAGCTCTTTTTAATTCTTGTGACAACTGTGAACTGAACCCGAAACCCTAAGCTGTGACTGCAAAGCGAAATGCCCTAGTCCTCATCATTCCTCATCTTTTAGCTGCCACAACAGCAGTTTACCGCCTGTTCGTAGGGAAGGTAGGGGATGCAGGAATCGATCCGGGTAAAGGGTTTGAGGTCAAGGTTGGAGCCCCATACTGTCAAGTTGAGGAGTGATAAGGTGCGTAGTCAATTCCATTCTTGGATCCCCTAGAGTGGGGCTTGGGGTTTAGGGTAGAACTGCAAAGCGCGTGCTGCAGTAGTTTCCATGTCCTTCTACATTGTTTCTGTCTCTTGCTAACAAGCGCGAGACAAAGACGCCGCAGCTTTGAGTATTCCAAATGGCGCCGGCGGTGCTTGGGGTAAAGGACGAACCTCCCTAAGGAGCAAAAAGAACATCTAAACCCTAAACCCTTAAACCCCACTTTCGAACCAATAATAGCAACCGCCAGTCAACGGCCCTATTGACGAGAAGCATCGCAGCCCAATTGGAGGTAAACTCTCACCTCACGACCTACTTACTAAGTCCCCTGACCTTCCAATGGGTCCCCTATATAGATCCCCATATTGTTTACATCCTTATTATGGGAGACCCCAAAATGGCAGCCCTAACTTTGGGAAACCCCCAAGCAGACCTGCACGCCTCGCGCAGTCCGTCACGTGTTTGAAGCTGAAAGCTGCGGACACAGAGGCCGGAATGCCAAGCTTGTTCTGGTACTCTCTCTTTCAAAATATTAAATAGTAAGAGTAGTGAAAAGAAAAGAAAACTTGTAAGAATGAATTTATGATAATATCAGAAATCATAGTAACTGTTCATGAACGGGGCTTAGGATCGTGGCCACAGTGTGTAAGGAAGGGCTTTGGGGGTTTTCTGCTGATGCCCATCGTTACCAGGGACGTTTTTTTTCGACATTTCATTAAACTGATGTGGCTGCACTTGTCGGTACTTGTCACTGTGGTGATAGTAACTGCAAGTAGTGTGTGTACAGGTTTTAGGCGAGTATATCATTATTGAGTACTTGGACCCGGAGGGTTTGTTCAATCATTCCTAGCGCCTTGTAACAGTTTGGAGAAAGCACTTGCTGTTCTTTTCCGCAGCATATTTTTTGATGCAAAAACATTGAAGTTCGAGAGCCCACTTGTTTTGGCCTGGTGAAACCCTAAATATCCCGAGCCCCATAAATGATTGACGGTGAGGTTCCGAGGTATTAAGGGATGAACGCTGGCCTTTGGCAAAAGGTTCTTGCTTAAGTGTAATTAGGGAACAGTTCACCCCAACTAGACTTCAAACTGACATTTGTCATCTCTCAGGCCTCTACAGTAATCCCTCTACGCTATGTATTTGGAAGTTTGTTGAAATCGTGGTTCCCCTGGTGTAAAATCCTAAACCCTAGACCTCTGGGCAACCGAAAAATTAAGGCATTGTGACTGTGAGCCTGTGCTTGACAACCTGCCATAGACTTGTATACAAATGCTCATGCTCCTTTTTCTTTCTCTCTTGCTCTTCGTTTCTCTCTCTCTCTCTCTCTCTCTCCCTCTCTTTGCATATCCCGTTTCACATTCTGCGTACTCCCAGTCATGGCGATATGCATGTCTGCACATGCACGTCAATCTAACTCTTCAAGTGCCCGCGAAACAAAGCCAGGAGCAGAAGATTACCTACTCCAAGCACGACATATGGAGCGCCGGTTTGGGGATTTCACGAGTTTGGGTGCCTAGAGACTCTGCTCCAGATATAGTCGAGCGCTTTCCCAGAGATATGCTCCGGAATGCTCCGGATATGGTCTAGTCCAGGTCCCTACATAATTTCTCATTTTTTGTGATGCAGAATGCAAAGCCTAAGGCCCATTTATTTGCTGTTGTGTTTTTTTTGTTTTGTGGTCTCAAGGTTAGGGTCGGTAGGCGTGTGGGTGAAGCGGGCACTCGAGAAAAACGTTAGTAAACAGTTGTAGAACTAGCAAGCGTGGTTACTCCGAAGCCCCTAGCGCTGAATCAAACCCCTAAGGCCTGAATCCTAAACAAGTAGTATTTCTTTCAGTCAGTCCCCAATGTAGAGTGGTTGAAGCGCTCTGCTGCTTCGAGTTCGCGACCTTACTGAAGCTAGGGCAAAGCCCGAGCATGACCAGGTAGTTTCCTGCCTTTGGGAACGTCCAGTGGTGCCCCGCATCTGCGGCAGTCATACATACCAGCATTGTTCTGAACAATTGAAAACTTGGCCCTGAACTCTCAACCCCTAAACCCTTATCCAAGGCATACCATCTGCTAACCAAACCTGGAAGCCACAAAAGGGGCGGACAAAGACTGGGCCAAGGAAACCCCCAGGTGGGTAGTTATCAGGTGGGTACCCTTAGAGGAGGCTATATACACGTCATATAGCCCCATTACCCTTACGCACCTAGGGGTGGCCTTGACTGGTCTTTAGGGTTTTGGGTTTTGGGTGTCAGCTTCCAAGGTTCTCTGGGGGAGGGTAGCCGTTAATCTGCACTAACCCCGCTAAAATTCCTGAGTCCATTTCATTTGCCATTCTGTTCCACTCGATGCTCCAGTATTGAGATTATATTCCCTAGCTTTGCTCTCAACCCTCAGACCTCGGACAGTTTGGCTCCGCGATCACGCCACGAACCTTAACATGAACAGCCCTAACCGTACCGCGGATGATATTTCGACTGCAGGGGCTGCTGTTGAGGCTGCTACAGGCATGGGGTCTGATTCTGCCCAGCCACCGACCATTCCTGCTGCTGAGCGTGACCTGCCTTCTGAGGAGACAGTATGCCTCAGGTTTAACTGTCCCGCGGAGATTGCGCTCACACCTTTGGAGCACTTGTTTGCCAGGCCGGATTTGTTCCTGTCCCCTCTCATGAGTGCTTTTGCTTCCCTGGATAGAAGCAGCAGAGCCAGAAGCCACAATGCGGAGCAAGCCCACGCTCTTTGGCTAGCCGCTGTGCCTCCTGCTGGAGATATGACCCGTCCTCTACATGATGTGGTCCAGACCGTACTTCCTGCCCTGTCATCCAGGATTTGTGTGGTTGAATTGGCTGTATTTGCAAAGGCTTATGCCCTTCTACTTCTTGAACATATTCCCTATATTCCCTAGATAATCCCTACAATCCCTATGAAAACTCGTTACAATCCCTACAGTTGTTCATTGTCTTGTCCATTATGGTTACTCTGAGTGCACAGCCATCAGCATCCTGCGACAAACCCCCTTCGCCCTGATCCCAAATTCTGAGCCCTTACCGCAAAAACACAAAGACCAAGATCCCGCAAACAAAAGTGCCCACCTATGTATGCATATGTCTATATAGACATATCGAGGTAGGCACGTATACTTGTTCATATATGTTTATGTACACAGGTTACACATGTGTGTGTACATATCTATATACATGTGCATACACATCTAGAGAGAGCAGAGGAGCTAGAGAGACAGAGAGGCATGCATAATGCAGAGTGTGCATGTAAACATTAATTTAAGCATGTCTACGCGTATCGTTGAACAAGTCCTATATAACCAGTCCCCAGCCCAGCAACAACATCTGGACGTTTAAACCTCCAAGGCCATCCAACGCCCAAAGTCCTCAACGCCAAGCTTTGAAAGCCTAGATTGTGGTTCAGGATACCCTACACCCTAAACCAAGTAGGATTGGTTTTGGGGTTTCAGGACCGCAGGGTTCGGAAAGCCCCTTCATGCCTAAACACCCTCAAAACCGTAAACCCTAGTCCAAACCGAAAGGCATCCTCTAAAGAAGAGCGAGTTCAGGCTTTAGGGCTGTTGACCGACATGCTGAGCCTTGAGGGTATAGGGTTCAATTAGGGTTTAGGGAAATAGTGTTTGCTTGTAAATATGCTATGGTCTCTTAAGGGATATGAGCTGGTGCAAGATTATCGTCCGAACAGTATGCCAAAACAACTTACTGGTGGTGAGTAGAGAACAAGGGAATATAAATAGTATATAATTTTCAAAAATATTTATATATATATATCTATTCCCATATATGTATGTATATCTATATATTCCTTTATTCCCTACTAACTCAATGACAAACAAATAAAGTCAAAGGCGGTCCGGCACTCTTCCTGCTCAGCGTTCAAAGTCCCTTACGCCTCTCGCAGGGATGGCAAGTAGACAGTTGTGTCACTCACCCAAAACCCTGGGGCTCGAAGCCAACCACCACTGCAAATTACTACCTACTTTAGGATCCAACATGTGCAAGCAATACCCACTTTCAGCTGCTAAGCCGTCAATTCTTAAACCCCGCGGGCAGGACTTTGCTAAACAAATGCACGGAGCTTCTTGACTCACGTGGCTGCCTCAGGCTTCTGATGGCTTCCCGCTCCAGGGCTTGCTAGGGTTCAGAGTTTACGGGTAGGGTTTGACCCCTAAACCCTAAACACTTAGGGTTGGATAAAGTTCAGGTGCTCGGGCAGGTTGTGCAGATTCTATGTTGGAACCTTGGGGCGAGGTTTCGTGCACCTTTTCAGACGCTTGGGGCACACCCAAAAAGCCAAACGGACATATACTTCTTGGACCCATGAAGTATCTTCCCCCCTAAACCCTAAAGTACTCCAAAACTAGGGGGTCCCCTTCTGGATTCTCCATAGTAAGGGTTGTAGGGTTTTGAGGGCCATTGTGGCCTCCATTTACACGGAAATCGCCATACAATCCGCTATGCTACTTCTTAAATTCGGTCCTCTTCTCTGCTTTCAGCACCAGTAAGACAAAGCGGGCGCCTTTGTGAAAATTGTCTTGATATGATCGCCTATTCCCATCTTTCTTTGGGGTCGCTGAGCTTTAAAGCAGAACTTTATGCCCTATTCCGCCCAGTAAGCCCTAAACCCTGCATTGAGGTGACCAAGATGAGCACGCTATCATCTCGTGCATAACAAACAAGCAGGCAGAGGCCCGCCTCGGGAAAAGGGGTTTCATTTTGGGGGCTTAGGGTTGAGGTTGAGTTGAGGGTTGCGTAGGGTTTTAAGGTGAGTTTGGGGTCCAGGGTTTAGGTTGAGTCTGGGGTTTAGGTTGGGTAATGCCCAAACCCAGCATCTGTAATAGGGTTAGTATTCAGGGCTTAGTATAGTCATATGATGTGCTTGGGGGAGGGGGGCAGTGCCCAAGGTCTAGCCTTTGGGGTTTAGGGCTTAGGGCTAAGGATTCAGGGATTAGGGTTTGGGGAGACGAGTCCGGTACTTCATAATGGAGAATCAGTTTGAAAAGCAATAAATTGGCAAACGGGATGGTGCAGTCTTGTACAGGGTGATCATTGTGTGCTTTTGAACTGCATTTAGCATGTAACATCCACATGGGTGGTTGTCAAAATTATGGTCCCTTTTTGCTTCCCTATTATAATACGGCACCTAATATTTAGGGTACCCAAAAAGGGACCATCATTTTGACAACCATCCACATACCACAGTCATAGAGCGGTTCACTAAATTGCAGAACCTTCTGTTGATTCTTGAAGTTGGCGTAGTGATTAGGGTACTTAGCAGGCCAGTATAGAGGACCCTTTCTACGTGTCTCAAGACCTACATGTTTAAATGTTGGGGCGGGAGTGTTGTGGGGGCAGTATCCACGGTATAATCTTGAAATCATAAATGGAATGGACGATCGGCTAGCGCCATCAAGTTGATTGGGGCTTACTGCATAACTGGGGCGTCCTGAAGTTAGGGGTCCCCCTTTGGGACCCCCATAAAAAGAGTTCTATATTTGAGTATAGCAGGGTTTCCCCCCTTTTGCACACTGTAACATCACTACCTTGAACCCTAAACCCCCTCGATAGAGAAAGGCGTGTGCTGCATCGTAGGATCCCTAAACCCTAAACCTAAACACTATATCGTGCAGGTGGTCATACGGGGCTGGAGCTGAAGGGGTTAGGCTTCAAGCTTAATTACCATGACCACATGTTCCCTGTGTCATCTCTATTTGTGGGAGGTATGGTCCCAGTATGAGGTCTTGGTGAGTGTATATAGGGTTCCTTAGGTGAGTCTTTGTGTGTCTGTTGGATGTCCCACTTGGGTAGATTATAGATGCAGACCACGAGTCTTATGTTAGGTGGACCCTCGCCACCCAGGAATTGTGACTTTCAAGGATAATGGGGATTATGTTGGGGCCCGCTTATATTCCTACTACACCACCATTGCAGGGTGGGGTGTCCACCTAAGTCATAAAAGTTTAAAGGAAAAGGATCCCTATAGAAGCCTGGGCTTCAGGGTTTAGGCTGTAGGGTTTAGGGGTTTAGGTTTAGGGGTTGCAAGTATACTTCCTACCCCAAGTAGCCTTTGAAGTGGTTTGATGATGTCGTTCTCCGGCTCGTGTCCATTTGGGGGATCCTCCCTTGACCCTGGATAGAAGGCCTAGCTCCTCCAAACAATGGGCTACTCTAATCCAAAGTGGTAGGAAATTAAGGTGAAGTAGGCTATACTTATAAAGGCTGTTTGCTTCTTCTAGGTAAATCCTAACCCTAACCCTACGCACTGAACATACCGGACTTTGATCCCTAAACTCTAAGCCCTAACTTATTGAGCTCTCAGCCCTAAACCCACAAAACCAACCAAACCCTACGCCCAAAACCTTTGAAACTCGAAGCTCTGAACATATTACACTCTAAATCCTAGACCTACTAAACCCTAGGGCCCAAGCCCTAAGCGTGGGTCTGAGTAGCAGCTGGATGTGGGCTCAGGTCCTTTGGGCAGCGCTTAAAGCTCGGCCGCCAAGTGAGAGGGATCTACTTGGAGGGTCATGGGGACTTAGTAAGTAGGTTAATAAGGGGGATAACTGGGGCTACTACATGGGTTATAGGGGTTATTAACCTACTTACTAAGTCCCCCTGACCCTCCAAGTACGTATTCCGGGTTTAGGATCGAGCTTAGAGGTTCGGGCCTAGGGCTGAGGATTTATTAGGGCTCATATACAGCTTCGGGCACATTACAATAGACTTGTTAAATTGGGCGGTGAAAGTGCTGTATCGGGTTATTTATGAGGAGATATACGGTTCAGGCTGGAGGGTTTATAAGTGAGAGTCCGGCTTCGGCGCGCATTACAAATGCTCATCATAGGTGACATAGGAAGGTATAGGGACGTATTCTGAGGAGTATTTATTGGGAACTAGAAAGGGGGCTATGCGTAAGCTTTTGGAGGATATCTCTGGGGTCCTTCTACATTGGATATCCACATCTACATCTTAGAATATGCTCTTTTTTGTCGCTTGTTCAATAAAGCGGGCCCCCTGGTTGTATAAGGATATAGACACACACACAGATACATATAGTCCCCCTTAAGTAGATACAATATGGCTTTGGGTATATCATAATAAGATCCCCATTTACCCCATATTCTATCTACTTAAGGGGGACTATATACACATACCGACATATCTTCACACGAGTTTGTCGGGACCAAGCTCCCTCAAAATGTTTAGGGTTTAGGGTTTAGGGTTCAGGGGCAGTGTACAGGCTTCAGGTTGACAACTAGACGGATCTAGGCCAGCCCAAACACCTATGGGTTCCTTTCAAGGGGTTATATAGGGATTATATAGGGAGAATGGAAAATAAAATGGAAACTACTAGAATGGATTATATAGGGGTTATACTACAATAGACTGGGTTGATGTTGAGGAACTTAATTTCAGTTACCGTACTGGGTATATGTAGTGAACAATATGGTTTCCCCAATATAGTAACTTAAACTACGTTCCTTAACAGCAACCCAGTAAATTGGGGTTTGGGGTTTCGGGTTTAATTGGGTCCTGCTCCCCCCATTATAGCAGGCTAACTGTTCATAAGTGGGGGCCGTACCCAAACTATCGATACATTTCAACTATCCTGCGGCAGAGGCGCCTTTTTTTGTTTTTCGAGTTGGGGTTGTTAACATCCGCTTGTTTGAAAGTTGGGTCATGGTTTTCAGGGGCAGACACGTGAGGCAAATATGGCCAGCCCTGAATTACGCTAAGTCCTCAACCCTACATCCTAAAGTAAACCCTAGACTCTAAACCCGCAAGCCTACTGCAGGAATCTTGTTAGGCGCGCATATTTGGCAATATGTGGTGTCCGCTCCGGGAGACCCTAAATTCAATCTACCATATAGGGTTTAGGCTTGAGGGATCAGGGTCTCGTGAGACTTTAAATTCAATCCTACCATAAATGATTATAACCCCTATCAAACCGTTGGCAGGGATCCAAATTCCCTCCACATGTAACTCCCTATAGAGCCCTTTGAAGGGGCAATACATGTACACTTCTATGACCTCCTACGGGACCACTAGGGGTGGACATGGGGGTCCCTTTGGTAGTGTAGTATAGTCCTAAATATATTCCCTAATAAGGACCCATGTCCACAAACTCTAAACCCTAAACTCTAGACCATGCATCCTAAACCGTAAATTACGCTCTTAAGGACCCATGTCCACAAACTCTAAACCCTAAACTCTAGACCCCAATTCCGAAACCCTAAATTTCCCGTAAGGGCCCATGTCCACAAACTCTAAACCCTAAACTTTAGACCCTAAATCTTAAACCCTAACCTGTTGAGTGTGGCTTGTTTACCGTCCAAGGATTCCGTAGTTATCCCTTAGATTGTATCGCAAGTTTTGGCCAAGCCTTGCCAGCCATGCAAGGTCGATGAAAGGCCATAAGAGGGTTTGAGGTCAGGGTTCATGGTGTAGGGTAGGTCTTTGAAACCTCTTCATCCTTTTCGCTTCGGACATGTCATAGGTGACCCTTGGACTTAGATGTAAGGCTGTTGGGAGATCGGCCAAGCAACCGCAAATACCGTCCAGTACCCACTCCCTGGTCACAAAAGCTGTCTTGGATAATGTTACTTTGTCAACAACGCGTGCATGCGATTTAGCTGTACGCCTTGAGACCTGTTGGGTTACGGGTAGAGATTCAGGAGCTGAGGGCCTCATGCACCATCCCCCGACACATCGTAAGAGTTCAGCATGTTTCCTAGGATTTGTTTTTTTTTTCTGCATGTTGTTGCTTAAAGGGGCTTTTACTATAGAGGACACCTTATGTCCTGGACAGTCTATCCGTTTGTTTTTTAGTTCATCATCTCCCCCTGATAGCATTAACGCCCTCCTAGTGTTGGATTCTCCCACTATACTATAATATACCACATAGTGGGAGCATTCACTATTAGCGGGGGTGGGGGGGCCCTAGGCCCGACACCCCTAAACCCCAAACCTTAGCCTTAAAAAGTTGATTGATGTAGGTTTCTTTCAGAGCACGGCCGGGGTTCTAACACCTTGGCAGCAATTTGGGATAATGAATAGGTTCTATTTTGTCCCTGGGTTTAGGGTTTAGGGCAGGTATTCATTATGTTACCAGTCTTTTATTCGAATACCATCTAGAGACTGTTTTGCAGACTTCGGTTTTCAATGGTGCGCTTACTGCAGTAGTCTTCCTGGATCTTCCAAACCTCGCCGCTAAACCTAGGTAGAGGAACTCTGAAGTTATAACAACGTTCAAGCCTTAATCCCTCCATACTTATTTCAAGACTCTACTGTTCCGTAATCTACCTACCTAAATTAAAACAGGCTTCGAAACATCTGTCAGGCAGTTGCAGACCAATACCCTCAACAAGATTTTATGAAGCTAAGGCCAGAGGCTACAGTGCTGGCATCGTACATTCAATGCAGGCCAGTCGCAACTGATTCGGGCTGAGTTGATACGCTTAGATGGCAATCGGGGTACGGCAACTTGACTTAGAGGTGCAGGCTGAGTTGATGTTTGCTGTGTAAATAGCGATGGTTCGCGATGCTCTTTTAGGTTCAGGTTTGGCTACAGCTCTGAGGGTTCCGGGTTTAGGGTTTTGGCTGGGTACGCTGTTTGTGTTTAATGGCTTCTTCTTGCAAGAGGTGAACTACAGAAAGATTATTGTTCGAATTGATCAAGCTCTTTGCTGGCGAAAGCCAGGAGGGTTTTGGGTTGAGGGGCGGGGCTGCGGTGATAAGGGTCAAACCTGATAGATGCAAGGGTTTCCGGGGTTTCCAAAAGCAGGGCCGGCCTTGTATAGATCTATGATCACTATGATCCATATCATGGCCCCAAAAAAGAGGACCTCAATTCTTGGAATCCCCAATGCCAGGTTGTTTAGAGTCTCTTCAACGCGTTGAGTGCTGTGTTCTTTTTATATCTGCAAGTGGGAAGACGGTGTTTTATAGGGAGTACAGATGGGTATATAGGATCCAGGAAAGTCATGACTGGGGCCATATGCGGGATGTCTATGATCAAAGCTCATCATGAGCTTACTTGGGGCAAATAAACTCTACACCATACGAACCCACGAACGGGGCAAATAAACTCTACACCGTACGAACCCACAAGCCCTAAACCCTAAACCCCCTGAACCCTAAACCCCCCTAAGCCCGAAACCCAAGCTGCTTCACGAGTCTGAAGCGCCACGCACCCAAACTCGAATTTGGATTTATGGTACCAAGCCTTAAGTTTCATGTGTGTGAGCCTAGCTGGGTTGCTGTTAAGGAACTTGGGCGTGGTTTAGGCTTTGGATTTTAGGGGGTTCAGGGCTTGAGGTTTAGGTTACTACATTGGGGGAACCATGTTAGTTAATTACTATATATGTATATATACCCACTATGGAAACTTATTTTAAGTTCCCTAACAGCAACCCAGCAGACTGAACCCCTTACCTTCCCACTTGGTTCCACCTGAACAAATTGTTGTGGCAAGTCAGAGAGTCAGATGCTCGGATATTTATTTGGTAGCTATAAATGCGGTAAGGGGTGCCATCAAGTTCATATTCAGCAACAGATCGAATTATCCTACTAGTAGCCCAAGCAATATGAATGCACTAGCCTCCAAGGACCTCGGGACAAAAGTGCCACAAGTAGGGCAAAAGGTTGGACCCACTACCACGACACAGGAGGGTTTAGGGTTGAGGTACATAGTATGGTCAGGTAAACCCACTACTACACAGGTTGCACTGAATTAATTTTCCTAGTCTGGTGCAAGCTAACCTGCGCAAAATATTTTTTGGAGTTCCTTCAAGGTACCACCCAGGCTACTCTTAGCCTTACTGAAGGCTGCTAAACCCTATATTATAAATCGTAAACCCTAAACGGTGTGGGGCGCAGCACGCAAATCACTAGCTTCCTTGCTCCACACCCTATCCCTGGCGAGAAACGCAGAGACTGAGCCGTAAAAGTCTTTCACCCTTGCAGGTCTGGGTTTTGGGTTATAGGCTCTAATCCCCATAAGGTTCAAAGGGTTGGGGGGGTCAAGGATCTAGGCTTTCAAGGGTTCAGGGTTTAAGGATTCAGAGTTGAAGGGGTGCAAGGGTTTCCGGGTTGAGGGTTCCTGGCCCTAAGGTTTCCCAACTTTCCCAACGCGTATTTCTCTCAAAACAATGCTGACAGAATCCCTACTAAGGATTATCTACCCCCTGCCCTAAATCCTAAAACCCCAGAATGCATTTATAATATCAGGATCCTCAAGAGCCACCTATTGTCGTTTAGGCTTTAGGGCCCCCATAGAGGCAATATGTGCAGATTTTTAGGCCTATTGAAGGTGTTTCTTATAGACATACCCAGACCCCTGGGAGGATCTAACAATTAGATCCCCTATATGAACCCGTTATAATCCCTATATGAGCCATACTCTAAACTCCTTAAAGGGGGTTATATAGTGGTTTATATAGGGGACTACTATAGGGGTTCTTAAGGGAGATACTAGGAGTCTAGACAATGGCTCATATAATCCTTATATAATTTCCCATATGGTTCTAGGGGATCTAATGTTTAGATCCCTTTTGGGGGTCTGGGTAGGAGCCCTGGGCTTTAGATTGGCCTCTTCCATTCGCCAAGAGTTACCACAATGCAGAATTGGGTTTAGGGTTTAGGGTTTAGAATGGTAAGGATATCAGAGTCCCAACATATTCCTAGTATACCACCTTTCATGGGAGGGAGCCTAACCCAACCAATTCCTTTGCAAGGGGTTACACAGGGACTTATTACGATATATAGGGTTTCTGTAGCGCATCTGTTCTTCCATCTGTGGGCAGACTCGAACTCATATCTGGGTAATATACAGGGCTTTCGGATTCAGGGTGTTTCACGGTTGTGTAAATAACCCTTGGAAAAAGCCCTTAATGAAGGACACCTGTGCATCTTTGCAAGTCAGGATCCGGACACGAAGAAGCAAATGTTGCGAGAGCTTCTTGGCATGCCAAGTACTTGACCCTAAGGGTCCATGTTCCGAAAACCCTTTCGACAAAAGTATAATCGAGAGTCAAATGGCCAAGAAGGTGAAAATGAATGGAATCTAGGGTCGTATAGAGATTGTATGCGCGTTTCCATTTCATTGGTCGTCATACGTATATTATATAATCGCTTCCTCATATTAATAAACCCCCCCTAATAATA
>CAJNIZ010044471.1:125451-140921 GCA_905231905.1 Symbiodinium pilosum
GGCTTCAGGGGTTCAGGGTTTAGGGGTTCAGGGTTTAGGGGTTTAGGGTCTAGGGGTTCAGGGTTTAGGGGTTCAGGGTTTAGGGTTTAGAATGCTCACAGGGCTTAGGGCTGCAGAGCGGCTCGCCCTTTTTTCCTTGGAGGGCATCGTACACGAGAATCGAACTCCACAGTCGCTGTTTTCAAGATTATTCAAGGTAGGCATGAAAGCAATCCCTAGGAAGCAGTACAGCATAGTACAACTTGTTCCCTAAAGTTACCCAAAAAAATCAGAGTATCCTATAATTTGAAAATGCAGTCCGTCTCGTGCTGAAACAAGTTCTATCTAGAAAGCATCCTACAACACTCTAGCATGATCCCGACACATCTAACAGACGAAAATCCTTTTTGTACAGGCTCGCACTCCTACATCATCCAGAGGAACTTGAGAGATCTAACTACCAGCTCTCATTCAGACTAAAGAGTTCCTCCATACCCCTAGATGTGTTTGCATATGTATCTATATATATATATATNNATATAATTAGATCGTTTAGTATACAGACTCAGACTAGACTGGAGAATTCCTGTATTATCCTTCAAAAACCAAGGAAACCTTTTAGCAATCCTATTCATTTTGGCAAAATGCCCACAAACTTCAACAGTTCTTGTGCAGACTGGGAGCTGACAGTGCCTACATAATCGAGCATGTTCATCAGAAGCCGTACTAGTTTTTCATATGGACCAGACAACAACTCCTTACATCATGCAACAGAATGCCCATAGTTGAGTGTGAATGCTCTCACACAAACGTGAGAATTACAACGTGGTCTAAGCCCGAACCCTTAATCCTAAACCCTACCCCCGCCCTTGAACCTCAGAAAGCCCAAGCTTTCAGGTTCCGGGAAGGCATCATCGACGTTCTTCTGGGCTCGAAGAGCTTGATTGAAGGACCCGGTCCCAGCGTTCTCCAATCCCAAACCCCTTAAATCCCACCCTTAAACCCCAAGCCCTGAACACAAAACCTTAAAGCCCTACGGCAGGGTTATAGTCCCCCTTAAGTAGATAGAAGATGGTTTTTTCGCACAGTATCATAGGATCCCCATATACCCCATATTCTATCTACTTAAGGGGGGCTAGAGGGCTTGAGAGGATTCTTTGGCGGGTCTGAGGTTAGAAGTATCGGCCCTTGATTGAAATGGTATTTGGTATTTGGCCTTGTCACAAGTTTCTGGGCCGAGGGGATGGCCTTGAAGGGAAGCCCATCCTCCCAGACTCTGGGAGGATCTAGAAAGTAGAGCCCCCGGTTTAGGGTTTAGGGTTTATCCCGATTGTGGTACTTCATACTATTATCGGGTAATGTCTAGGACCCCTGAAGGGCGATCGGGCTGGGCTGGGGGTCATGGCTGTGACCTGTCCAGGTTTTAGGGTTCAGGAAAAAAGGATTTAGGGTTTTGTTTCAGGGTTGGTTCGGGAGTCCCCCCAAACTTGGGGTACGTAGGCGTCATCCCATGTACCTCCCTCTGGGTACTACGCCTACACCTGACCCATTTTGGACGACTTATGCGCAGCATAGGGAACAATGGAATCAACATTAAATTGCGTAATTTGAGATGGGATTACAGGTCAGCTACAGAATCTAGTGATACAGCCTTTGTAATGCATTGTTGTGTTTTCTCAGCGCTTTAAGTGTTCTTGAAGCCGCACCACCCTTGAACACAATTCTGTTACCGCCAAGGTGCGACCATTTACAAGAAAGTCAAACTTCGAAGAACAAAGAACTTGTGTCGGGCATATGTGGTATGATGGGAGATGGACTATGGTTCGGTATGTGGAGGTCATGGTGTTAGTCTTCCAGGGGGTCCGGAAATGTATCAAGCAGTGGCAAATGGGAAACGTGCACATGATGAAGTTGATGTCTGTTCAATAGACTGGCGGCTTTGCAGGTTTCAGAGACTCGTCCTCGCTGTAGAGGCCCTGTTTTTCTTTGTGCTTGTCGCTTCCCCATCTCATCCATTGCCCGCCAAGCATTAAGCTATCCTTGGTGCTGGGTGAAGTGCCTAGAGCTCACAGCCCAGGCGCAGCGTCTATCAAATAAGATCAGGGGTTCGGATGGCAGTTCCTAGCACACTAACCTAGACCTTGATTTCGAGCTCTGCCATTGTTCTTGCAGCCTGCTCAGCTGGCATATGGGAGAACTGAGGATTACCTATTGCGACATAGCTGGGCAGGTACACTTACACTTTCTCGGCTCCCTTGGCCTATCGCAAGACACTTTAGGGTTTAGGATTTAGAGTTTAGGGTTTAAGGTGGGCCGAGGGAACTCAGGAGGTGGGTATAGCAATGCCCTTACACGGCAGTCAGTCAGACCCTATTGCCGTGCGTGTGTGCCTAGAACCACGGTATGGGTATGGGGCAAGTACTGCCAGGCATGGACTTCCCAGATGTGGCGATGGTGATCGTGCCGGACGCTTGCCAAGGACAAATGTTTCGCACAGACCCTTGGTTGCATGTTGGCGTTCCTATTCCAATGCACGGGTCTCTGCCTAGCTTTCCTTCAACTTGGAAGCAATAATTTAGGCCAAGTTCCATCGGGACATGCCTGGGGGTCCAACTCATACTCCATGTTCCAATCATCAAAGATGGGGCATACTCATCATAGTCCGTGTTGGAATCATTGAAATCTGGAGAATTTTAAGGCAACGGCCCATTCTTTCAATAAAAATCTCGAGTCAAGGTTCGATTCCTCCTTGAGGGTGCATGTAGGACGTGAGTGCTGGTACTATATAATCGTAGTGCAAGTTTTCTGGAAGTGTGTGATTATTGGGTACTGGGATCCTAAACCCCAGGCACTATACATCCCTAGATATCCGTATAAAACCCTATATACATCCCCCTATATCCCCTCAAAAAGTCAGTCAAGACCCGGACCAACGATGTTTCACCGCCAGAGAAGGCTTAGTGCATCGGTAGCCGGGCGCATGTGCATGCCGCAGTTCAACCATGCTCAACCACATGATTCTTACGGTTTAGCTTAACTGGACAATTTAAATCGACCTCACCCGACCTCACCCTAAATGGTGGTTTATATGTGGAATGGTACCAAATTGGCCTTAAATTTGGCATTGACATTATTCTGAATTACCCTGGGTCAAGGTTTAGGGTTCAGAGTTAACGGTTGGGGGAGCCCTGGGATGTAAATGCGGAAGCCTTACCAAGGTAGGTCGGGTGTATGTCTGCTACCCCACAAAACGGATACATGACGTCTAGGATGAGAACACTTAACCTCTCCTCTACTGATGACCGAGAACGTTCCTTATATAATCCTTATAAGAGCTATGGTATGTTGCTTCCCCAACCTTACTGTGATTTTGGCTAACCGTAATATGTCCTTGGAATACGGGATGTTATTACTATGAGTGCTGGTAGTCCGTAACGTGTAAGTTGTGACCAGTATTTGGTAATGAGAGACTAGTTATCTGACGTCCATACCGGTGCTAAAGCGGTCCAAACCGAGGAAAGCGCATGTTTGACCAGGATGTGTTTCTAAAACTTCACAAACGCGCGGTCATATCCCTACTGATTGAAATCAAGGACCTCTTTAGTTTCCTTGTTTGCTTTCCGGGGGTGTAGTCCATCAGGGACGTCATGTTACAGGTACACCCTTACGATGCCCGGCTTTGAAACGTTGGTGTGAAAGGAGAAAGCGTTGAAATTCTGCAGGACCAGCTCCTTTCTTTGACGCATTTGCCACCTGAGCCCTACATGCAGAAGCATCTAAGCTGACTCTCAATTATTATTCCATCCCCCAACAATGGATATTTTCAGTCTTATAAACTCAGGATTTCCATTATGATGGGTGTGGGCCGGGGCTTGTTGGAGGGATACTTCCAGACCAAATGCTCCTCTATAGTTCTAGCTTAGTGTTTAGTAGATGATATGATGTTTTCCTTCCATTGTTGGCCCTACTTCAGAGCACAAAATACGATGATCCTTGTTATAGGGGCGCCCAAAAATGTACCCCTAATGTTGGGAAGCCTCCATATGAAGCCTCATCCAATAGCATCTACAAGAAATGAAGCAACACAACAGACGCTCAGAAGCCGGTGAAAAGCGCCCAGGTCTTGCTGAACCCCTTACACGCACTGAACTAATGTGGAACCCCCTTCAAGACTACCGCCCTGGTAGAAGGGGCTTTATGAGCTACTGTCAATATTAGGGCTTACCCAGAAACCCTTGAGGGTGGACATAGGAGTCCATTTAATATTTAATAATTTAGGATTCTCCCTACTCATAGGAACCCAGGTCAGTTACTTGTACAGGACATATTGATGCTAGCTCATACGAGGTTTCAAGTGTATTCGGACAAGCGTACCTTTCAGAGGAACAACCGCTGAAGCAGCTGATTGGCCGAGCTTCCCGCAACACCAAGGGCAGGGCGCAACTCGACTTGGCTAGGGCTTAGGGTTTTGGATACTAGTCTGTGTCATAGACAAGGATAAGGGTACCGTGGTACCCTACACTATGACTGATACAGGTTTCAAGGGGCGGGAAACCCCGAGTTGACACCCAACATGAACAGAAAACCTTGAAAATGGGGTTTAGGGCTTAACGCACCAGGACCCTTAAACTAGTCTCTGGTATGGCCTAAATACCCACTGTTAGTCACTGCATCAGGCACCCTATAGCCCCTTGCGCTTGCACTTGCACTTGCACATCCGCATGAGTCCGCAGTGAGACTCGTGTCGTTGCCCAGCACACTGTGGTGCCGCACGCTCATGGCGTGGAGACTAGGTTCTATATCGATATCAAAAGTCAGCTTTGCTGGCAGTCCCCAGAAAATGCTCGCAGCAAGCAAGAATCAAGCGACGTGCTGGAAGCAGCATCACTCAAAGCTACTTTCAATCACATCTGCGACCCAGCAATAGCTTTGGATTGGCCACGTTGGTACTCAGTTCAGAGGTCCCTGTGTTCGGCACCGCAATTCATGAATGAGACTGCGCGCGATCCGTCAAGCAAGTGGGTTAGCTGGTGCAGCTCCAGTCTTGTACTCTCCTCCTTCACATTTCACGTGTTCCTGCATGACTGCGATGGCTTCACTCCACTCGACTTGAAGAGCCAGTTGCGGCCTCAACTTGAGCAGTACCTGCTGATCCCGAGTTTCCTTGGCCGCTGCTAGCTGGACCCTTCCCTCCATGCCGCTCAGTGGCTGCATGTTCTTGTAGAAGGGCTCGAACTTCTGCAACTTGTTGCTCCTGCTACTGCCCAGCGTTGCGGTCCCAGGGGATGAGCTTCTCTGAAAGACTGGCTTTCCACTTGTTCATGGCCGTCATGACCTCCACTCCGAGATTGATTTTTTCGGCAAGAGGAATGTGTGAATGCTCCAGGCTTGAAGCTCGCGCAGCTCCAGATCGTGTTAACCAACCAGTTTCATCACTTTTGTGAGTTGAGCTGCGAGCTTCTCCAGTCGCTTCTCCACTGCGCTGCTGCTCGCTGCGCGAGGTGTTTCCTTGTGCGGGCGCTTGGTCCCCGTTGCCGTTGGCTGCGTCGGCTGCAGCCCTTCCATGAAAGAAAGACCGGACATCTCGCAACCCTGAAGAAGCACTTGGAGCTGGTGCTTGAGCAGCTGGCTGCGAAGCATGACCCTGCCGCGCTTTGGCCTGTGCAGCTTTCACACGCTGTCTCTCCACCGCACCTGCTCTCCCATGATGGCAAACGTAGGTGCCACAAGAACCCTTCTTCACATGTCTCCAACAGGCAAACAGAGAAGTGAACTCCTTACTGCAAAGAGGACGAGTCGTAATTATTCTGAAGCTCATGTCTGATCGAATGTCGTCTCATGACATGCTGTGAAAAACTTCTGTGGGCATACCACGGCCCAGCAGCACGAAGACCACAAAAAATACCAGCGAGCGTGTAGGGTTTATGGTTTAAGTTTTCTGGTGGTTTTGGGTTTAGGGTTTCCGGGGGGGTTAGGTGTTGAGGGTTTCGGGCAGTTTCGGGGGGTTAAGGTTTAGGGTTTCGGGAGGGTTAAGTGTTGAGGGTTTCGGGCAGTTTCGGGGGGGTTAAGGTTTAGGGGTTCGGGGGGTTCAGGGTTGAGGGTTTCAGGGGGTCAGGGTTTAGGGTGTGGATGTTTGGGAACTTTTGGTGAGCTAGGTTTAATGGTGCGCTAGTATTACCTGATTGTAACTTGCATGTTTCCATACCTAAGCTCTGAGCAATCCCTTGTTTGTGCCTTGCACTCTAGGCTTGGCATTTTTGAAAGCCGAGATCTAGGCTGCAAGTTTAGGGGGAATAATCCTACTATAACCCTATACACGCCGCAGTCTAAACTCCTGTAAAGGGGATTAGGTAGGGGACTAGTACAGGGGCTATGAGGGGGGGTACCAGGAGTTTAGACAAGGTCTCATATCATCCTTATAACGCCCTGTAGATATCTGATATTGCCCTATTGCCGCTGAAGCCTCTCCCGGAGGCACCTTCTCTACACCGAAGACGAGCCATCCGCCGAGCGCTTACAGCCACGAAAAGGGTTTCGGGATTTTATTTGGGGATACTATGGTACTCAATGTAAATTAGATTCTAACATCCTTTTGGGTATTGTATTTTATATACAGAGTATAATCATACGGGGTACCACCACGAAACACATCCGCTACTCTAGTGGGGGGGGCGTCCATAATTGGCGGAGCTCCCAAGTAGTGACATCTGGAAACCAGGTCAACTCAGGAATATGGAGTCACCCAGACCCTTCACAAGAACAAAATTGAAGCATGGAACAAAACCCAAGCATAGCTGTGAGGATTACAAACAATTCGAGGCCCCCTTGAACCCTGAATCCTATCCACCAACAGTACGGGATGGTAGGGGTGAGAGAATATTCAGGTCAGGGGACCCCATCGTACTTTAGTCCTTATTATAGGTACCCCTACAAGGTATTCTGGGAACCCCCACCTCATGTTTGAAAGCTATTTTTTTCCGGACTCAATTGTGTTAAAATCTTAACTTGGGCTGGATTTGTGGATTTACGTTTAGAGGTTGGCCTAAACCCTAAAACACTAGGGTCTAGGGTTTTTGGGCCCTTGAGAAAGCGAGTCTTTCTGCTGCGCGTGGCACGAGTGGTTTGGCTTGGGGCTTGGAAGAACTGTCTCTCCCCAGAAGCATGTGCATAGAAGCTGATATTCAAGCCCCATGCTCCCCACCGTCCCCACACCCCAGAACAACGATACCCAAACAAGCTGACATTGGGCCCTGCAGATTCTGCATGGGAGCATTTTGGGGGACTTTCGGATCAATCCAAACACCCTGATGCCTGCACTTGCCCTACATGACTTATATCGCAACCTAGATAGTTAGCTGTATACATCGTACGGAAAAGGGGGGTTCATAGGATGACCTATACCTATACCCTAAGCCCCTCACCCTGAACCCTAAACCCTACAACTTGAACCCTAAAGCCTAACCTCTCCTGAAACCTCACACTGCAGGATCTCGTTCGCAAGGTCGCAGAAGATATGAACCGTCTCAGAGAAGAGCAGGATCGCGGTTTAGGGTTTACGGTTG
This sequence comes from Symbiodinium pilosum, assembly GCA_905231905.1. Taxonomy (NCBI): domain Eukaryota; class Dinophyceae; order Suessiales; family Symbiodiniaceae; genus Symbiodinium; species Symbiodinium pilosum. Next base: position 132,993 of record CAJNIZ010044471.1, read on the forward strand.
AGGGTTTAATGTAGGCCCCTGATTGATAAACCCCTTCCCTTTAAGGGCTTAATATGGGGATCTCTATAAGGGGAGAGGGTCTACGTTAAGGAGTTGTTGTAACCCCAAATACCTACAGTTCAGCTTCTAGTCATTAAATGCCCCCTGACTGATAGGTATAACTCCTGGAGCAGTAATAGGTAAGTCTGGTCATAGGTTAGGGCCACATCCTGAAGTACTTCTAACTAGTACAGGTAGCTACCCAGGGAGCCCAATACTTGTACCAATTCAAGAAATTCCTGAGGGATTCTAAGCCCCAACCTTATAAACCCTAAGCCCAAAACCCGAAACCGCGTTATCGGTTTGGTCATAAAGCAAGGTGTGCTCTATAGGTCTGGGGAGGTGCGACGGCACAACGCATCGTAGATTTAATTTGCACTATAGTCTAACCTCCTTACAGGGGAGGTTAAATAGGGTTTAGGGTTTAGGATCTAAACTCCATTAAGGGGGGGGTTATATATGTTTAGGTTTTTGGGTTTAGGGTCTACACTCCTGAAACGCGGGGATGTTGAGGGGGATTTCATGGGGCAGTATTGTAGGGGCTACTAAGAGGGATACTAGGAGGTTGTAGGTTCTGCTTGTACACATAGCAAACCCTAAACAAGTGTGTGACAGGGAGACGGGCGTCCTCGCTTGCACAGACCCAGTGATACTAGTTTGCTGCTCAGTCATTCTGTGGTGGTATACGTTATAGTCCAGCACAAAAAAGCATCGAAACAGCCCATGCAGACCCTAAACCCTAGACAACCCTAAACCCTGAACCGAGTTCCTGGGCATGCCCCTGCATCCATGGTGACTCAAGCCTAGACCCTAAACTCGAAAGCCCTACCTGGCAGCGTTTAGAGGCTGCTAGTGTTTAGGTTCATCCCGGCTTCACCCATGCCAAAGAACCCTGACCCACAGACAATCTAAGGCCTAGGGCTTAGCCCCCGAGAACCTGTGTTTGGAACCCTGTGCATGATGAACGAATGTAACTACAGGCTTCTAAGCAGTCTCATGCAAGCCCATTCTGCAGACATACGCCCCGAAACAGATCTAGACCTCCATTAAGCTCAAACTGCCCTGGCCTTGAAAGTGAATGCCCTGCTTCAGAGGAAGCATACAACAAAGAGAATCTTGCCTATCCACTGGGACACCTTTTCTTTTGGGTGGTAAAACATGAGTTGTGTTTAGGGTTTATGCGTACACCGAAGGGGTAAGTCTGGGAAAGCCCATCGGACACCCCCAGGGCATCTCTAGACACCTCTGCTTAGGGTTTAAGGTTTGGGGTTTAGGGTTTAGGATTCTGAAGCGCTTTTACAGAAACCCATTTTAGGGCTAAGGGCTCACATGAGGTGCTCATACTTCCGACCTGGAACCCGAGATCCCAAATCCTGAGCCCTAGACCCTAAACCCCTAAACCCTAAACCCTAAATAGTAGTTTCCATTTTCTTTTCCATTATCCCTAGATAACCCCAATATAGTCCCATGTACCTATAACCCTATATATCCCCTATATGATTCGTGGACACCTAAGGAAAGGCGTCACACCCACATGCATCGGAGTGTCCGAGGCACACTCTCAGCCTCTTAGGGTTTAGGGTTCAGGGTTGTGGGGACAAAGGATGAATTTTGAGGCAAGGGTTTAGGGCTTGGAGTTTAGGGTTTAGGGTTGGGAGTTTGGGGTTTGAATAGGGTTCGGAGTGTAGGGTTTTGGAGTTCAGGGTTAGGAGAGTCTTACAATGGGATATAGAGATTTTACAGGAGTAGATATGGAGATATAAGGATGCACAGGGTTGTTGTACGCTCCCCCGATCCAAATATAAAAGCCGAAAGGGGCCGTGCAAACTTTACATGAGCTATAGTCTAAACTCCTTAGAGGGGGGTTATATAAGGGATTATATGGGGGACTACTATAGGGGTTATTAAGGGGGATACCAGGACTTTAGACAGTGGCTCACATTCCTGCTAGAGGTGGCTTGTACGGTTTCCATGCTGATCTGGGTGTAGGGTACCCGACTCTATGAGTCCAAGCACCCAAATAGTGGGGTTTGGGGTGTGAGCCCATGAGACATATGTAGGGACCCCAATCATATTTTTGGACTTTTGTGCACCCTTAGGGGAGCCCACGAGTTGTGAGAGTCCGGGGTTTGCGGGTGCTGATGACCGTCTGCTCAGCATGCTAGCTGTATGAACTGCGTGGCCCAGGGCGAACCTTTGCGGGTGTATGTGTCGTATGAAAGCCCTACACCTTCAACGCCCCACCATTCTTGATACCGGTCTCTCTAAATCCCCATACTACTGGTTAAAGGCAAGAATACAATGTCTTCCAAATCCCGTTTCCAGCTCCCGAGACCCCGAACGGTACTCTTGAAGGCTGGTAGGTTTATCGTTAAAGGAGGTTTAGGGTTTAGTAGTTCATGAAACTTCCCATCTTTTGAACCCTGGAAAAGTTCCTCTCAACAAGCGGTAAGGTTTAGGGTAAACGCGTCCAACATGATCTTGGAAGCCCCTTCTTGTCTAAGAGGCCCTACTACGGGGGCGCAGAGAATTGTCGATATTATGGTCCTAAATTGCGTGTGTGATTACAGGACAGGTTGCCTCAAGCGGACCTCATGGTACTTACTGGGCCTCCACAGTAAGTATGGCCAGTTTATAGAAGGCCACAGGGAGGGTTTTATTTGTTTGGTTTTAGCGGGGGGTGCCTGAGTCAAATAACATTTCGCCTGACCCGAGACGGCGTATACCGAATCTCAAAGCAGGAGCGGCCTCCAGGAAACCGACTACGAAAGCCCGACGCCCAAAACATTCTCAACCATCAACACCCGAACAAACCTATGCATCCTTGAGCTTTCCAGGGCAAAGCTATAGCTGCACGCATTCACTAGGTGTGAAAACCCGAAGTTGTTATCAGGTACTTTCTTATGGTCTCTTATATTTGCCAGTATGTAGACAACACTCATGGAATGTAATATGCCTCTTCAGACATTCCCTACAGAAGGAACCATCAAACAACTTTGGAAACTCCAATTCCGTGGATTTGGAGACCCGAATTTCAACTCTTAATATCCGTAAATGTTGGATCCCGATTAGTGAGCCGGCCCTTGTTGTGCGAAGTTTCGCCGAAATTATTCAGCACCCCCTGATTGGTTTGGAGGCCCTTAATTGCGCGAAGTTGCGCGGCTAAAGCAAATAATTCTGAGAACAGGTCAACAGAAACCCTTCAAAACGCCTTCCGAAACCCTTTTGATCTATCCTGATCCCTCCTGTTGAATTTCACGTACACCCAGGATCCAGATTCGTTTGCGACGGGATCCCTAAACCCTAAACCCTAGGGAGGGGGATCCCGTACATGTATTTGCACTCCACATTAACTCATAAACTGTAGCCCTAAACCGTAAGCTCCTGAACCCTAAGCCCATGACCTGGATTAGGTCCCACAGCTGGCGCTGGCACCCCACACTCGTGAGACCCTAAACCACCAGACCCAGAGCTCCATTGAATATGGGCAGGATGACAACGAGGAGGACAGCTCACGGGGTAACTGGGTAGGCCCCTGGGATATTCAAGATTTTCCCTACTGGCTTTAATAGGGGACCCTATATACTAATATTTTTAAAACGGTTTTAGGGGCCAACCCAAGTAAGTGAGGGATTGGGGTTTTGGTCTGGGTTTTGGAGTTCAGCGTAAAGTTCTTGAGGGATGGTTTTTGGCATTGGATTTCAGGCCTTGGTTTGGAAGGTTCAGCATCAAGCCCTTGAGCAACGGTTTGGGCTCTAGGCTTCTGAGCCTTGCTTCCCCAGCTAGCCGAAACCCTAAGCTCGACCATTTTCCTTGTTCGCCGGGGTCCAACAGATACTGATTTGGGAGCTTTGCACTAACCCTATACAATTCCAGATGAGGGCGCTTAAGTCTCCTTCTATTCCCTGCAAATCCCTAGGGAAGAAACCCCAAAATTGGCTTCATACTCTAGGAAGGGAACCATTTTTCTTGCTGGTTGTTACTAGGAATGTTGGGATCGGCGGAGTAGGGCTTCAGGTCCGATATCACCCAAATAATGTGGCAGTTGTCATGTTCTGCTTCATGGCCGCATTCCTTACTAACAGGCAGCGAGTCTTTTGTCCCCAGACGGCTGATAGTCCGGATTCTTGATCCATCTTCCCACAAAGTAGCATGGACGCGACGCTGTTGATGGAGGAAATCTTGCAGCGCTTGGAATCATTAAAGTGTTGAAGGTCTCTAAACCTCAAACCCTAAAGAGTTAAGGCCCTTAAGGTTGTGCCAGATTTCCTTCATCAACATTATGGTGGTCGCCTTTCAATCCACAAAGCACAGTAGTCTTCGTAGTGTCACTTTGGGCTTCCATGTGTTTTGTGGTGTGGGAAGGTACGTGCAGACAAGATGTCGTTAGGAGGTCATTGTCTTGGACTGAGCCTGCTGCTATACCTAGCGTATACTGTATACCCTCCGTATATCTATATCTGTATAATATTATATATATATATACATGTAGTGCTGTTTTCTGTTTATCTATGCATTTACTTTTACAAATGCACACACACACATATGTATATGTATATATATATGGCCCCTAGAACCCCTTTTCGAAATGCTGAGGGCCCATGTTAGGGGCCTATCCAAGAACCCTAAACAGTCTTCGCTAGCCCCGCGCCCAGACCTCCTAAAGGATCCAAAAGGAACCCTTAATAATGCCCTAGGTTCCCCAATGTGGTAATGGGTTCCTAAACCCTATAAATCCTTATATAACCCTATATAGCCCCTTGAGGATTTTAGGAAAAGGCTTTCAGGTCAAGTAGAATCCTTCTCGGTTTCGGGTTGCGGGGTTTAGGGCTTAGGGTTTAGCGTTCAGGGTTTAGGGTTTAGGGGGTTTAGGGCTTAGGTGTTCTTATGCTCTTGGTGAAGTGAAAATGTATCTAGAGGGTTCCTGAGCTGGGAAATTTTGTGAAGTGTAGATACTGGATGTAAACGTGGGGAGGCCTCAAACCAAATCGAACAAAGGCCATGCATCAGTTACGGCAATACGGGTATACATAAGGATCATGCTGGGATTGTTGTAGATATCTGCTGCGCCAGTCCCCCTTTTAGCGCCAGCAAGGTAAGGCGGATTTGGAGTTGAAAAGGCTTGGCTTCTATACTGCAACAGTAATGGTCATGACAGGGTGAGCAAGTCAAATTGCAGTCATACTTCCGCTGCTACAGTTGGTGTAGACTCCATGTGCTGGATACGGCAAGCATCAGAAACTACGGAAACTGCAATCAACGTACGATTTGGGCTGAGAACAGTGACGTATGGAGTGAGGGCTGCTGGAGTGTTTGTGGCCCTTAGAGAAGGCGACCTACCTTAGCCAAATGACTTTTTGTTGGAGGGATCGTTAGGCGAGAGATTCCTGTAAACCATAAACCCTAAACCCTGGTGTAGGTGACGGTGGGTGCAGGGGTCGCCAAAATCCGAAACTTTAAACTCTGAAAGTGCTGAGACCCAATGCCAAAGGGTTGAAACCATGGGCCTTCAGTATGGGCCCTGAACCCCGGTATCCTCATACACGTTCTCTATACCCCATGTGTACCCGTAAGGGCCCCTAAAAGGCCTAAGGGCCCATAGTTCAAAGCTGAAAGCCCGCGAGGACAGGTCAGGTGTACTCGAGTTTAGGGGTTTGGGGTTAAGGGGTTTATGGTTCAGGGTGTAGGGGTTTAGAGTCTTGTGTTCATCCCGTGCATCTACACTTGAGCTCCCGCCTTAACTCCGGAAAGTGGGGCCTTATGGCATTTATTACAGGGTTATTAATTGGGATATTAGGATTTCGGACTATAGCTCACCTGGTTTCGCACACGACAAGGAACCAGGAGTCCTTGATTCGACCGCCTCGAAATCTAAACCCCCCGACGTAGGAGCGTAATCCCCAAGCCCTAAACCATAAACCAGGCCCATGGTGGTTCGAGTCCTTGTATTCTAGTTTATCAGACCTCAAGAAATCTGCTGGTGATTATTTAGGCTTCTACGTGCGACCTCCAGGCCCCGGTACCAGTGATAGACTGTTAAGGCCCAAAGGAGCTGAAACTTATAGACTTTAGGGTTTATGGTTTAGGGTTACCCAAAGGGTATATAGTACCAGCTTCCTTGGGCCCTGAGTATATACTACATTAGCCTACCTGGACCCTTTGGGTTAGAGCCACCCGGGTTTGGGGTTCAGGGTTTACGGAACGAGATACCACGAAAACGCCTCAAGTTCCAAAACCCCTGGCAGGGGTGCCAGTCGGGCAGCTTAGAGTTTTAAGGTTCAGGGTGAAGGGTACTGCTACTAGAGCTCTAGGGGAAGTTTTGTGTTGGTCATATTCTCCCTTCACATGCTTGCTTTGTTTGTCACGATAAAGTCCTTGTGCCAGGAGGAGAGAGCCAGGCAGCCCTACATCAGAAAGGAGGTCAGAACTGGAAAGGAGCTGGTTTAGATTTCAAGATTTTGGAGCAATTTTAGGGTTTAGGCTTTAAAGCAATTTTAGGGTTTGGGCTTTAGGGTTTGGGGTCAGAAGTTAGGTGGTGGGGGGAACCCAAATCCCCTTATTGTTTGACCAGGGTGAGTAGGGAATAAGGGAATCTATCGTACTCGGCTTACATCGCTCCATAAGCCCTGCTGATCCCCAGGACATTATTATGAGCCATAGTCTGAACCCCTAGTCTCCCTTTAATACCCCCTATAAGATTTCATTATATGATCCCCAAAATCACTCCTTCAAGGAGTTTAGACCCTAAATCCTAAAGCCCAAACCCTACGTATATAAGCCCCCTTTACGGAGTCCAGACTGTAGCTCATGTAGTGCCAGCCCGCAGGCGTCCTCCAGTTCGTACAGTGTTTCCAGGTTAAGGATTCCCACACCCTAAACCTTCAAGCCTAAACCCTAACGACTGTTATAAGGCCTCAACCCTAAGGGTTTAGGGTTTATAGGGTTTAGGGTTCAGGGAATCAGGGTCCGGGGTTTAGCGTTTAGGGAATTAGGGTTTAGGGCTTAGGGAAAAGCATGGAAGACTTATGATGTGGTCCAATAAGTGCAGATTGGGAGTGCAGGCTTGCACTGTTGAACCCAAGGCGTTTAGGGTTCAGGGCTTATTTAGTGTTTCAATTAAAGTACAATGTCTGACCTCCCCTCCTCCCAAGCCCGGCGTGGAAACCTAGAAGAGATCTTCAAAAAAAGACACTACCTTTTGAAACGAGGCTCTGTCAGCTTACACCATGTTTGTTTCGGGCAGGGTCAACCCTGGCAGTATTTGGGGGTTGGGCCAGCCTGGCATAGCTTTAGGCTTTAGAGGGATGCTTTTCCATTTCCTAGGGCTGCTGAAGATTTTCCTTGACAGCTGGGACGCCATGAAGTTGTGACGAAGATCTTTTTAGCCAGCTTGGCGTTAGAGTTCTGACAGAAGTGTAAACTACAGCAGTCCTGGGCATGGAACGTGCGTTCCTCCTGAAGTCCTGACGAGTGCAAGGCTTTTGCTGTCTCGACTGCGTATACAGCTTCACGCTTTGCTTCTGTTGGGCAACCAATCAAGAATTAAAACGGTCAACTAAGCATCAATGTTTGCGAAGATTCTGTGATGGATGCCCTCGAAGGAACAACTCACTTCGAGGGAACCTGGAGTTAGGCAATATATGAACTGTATGCTAAAACCCTACTGTTAATACTCGAAATCCTGCATGACCTTTGGAGACTGCGATGCCAAAATTACCCCATGTATAAGGTACCTGGGGTCATGCGGGATTCTTAGTTTCCACCGTATTGTAACCCTTTGCAAGCCCTGAAAGGAGGCTGCTGTCTTGATGATGGCCCACGTCCTGAAACAGTGCTCGTTCAAGAAATGTTTTCAAGCTGCAGTTGAGGACGCCGGGGGGGGGGGGGGGG
>CAJNIZ010044472.1:0-13933 GCA_905231905.1 Symbiodinium pilosum
GCAACGTCCCTGAGACATTGAACTCCACGAAACCTCTGCCACAGCCTTCATGACGAGATCCTCGGCGCCGTGGAAGAGGGACATTCTCCTTGCTGGTACATGGAGGTTTCTCAAAATGGGTCAATTTGTGGATCATCAAGAGATTGTTGGGGTATACGGGCTGTATTTGAGAAACTTCAGACAAAGGGGAGCGGAGGTGGAGTGTGTGTTTGTCTCAGAAATAGGTGGACCGTTGTCTAGCGGGCTTCCTGGCAGGTTGTAGGATCTGTTGTGGTCTGGATGCTGCCAAACAGGAAAGCTTGAAATTACAGGCTTGTCCTACTTGCAAGTCCAAGGTCGGAAGCTAAGCAGCTAGAAGCTCGAATTTGTGGGATCACTGAGATGCAATGCACTGAGGGCAACCTGCGACAGCTTGAGCGAACTATCGGGCTTTGCTAAAGCAACAAGTGGAGACCCCTGCCTATACCCAAATGGCCAACTCTTGAAACCACTGCCCCGTGAAAGCTGTCGAACAAGGCTCCAACGCCTACGAATACGCTGGGAATCTCCTTCCGTGTTTCACGCAGTTTCTACCACGGAGAGTGAAGGACCTTACGTACGATGAAGCCCTTGAATCGTTGTGCTTTAGGCCAGTACTGCCACGCAGGGCCTCCAATATCAGGTGACCTCGAATATCAGGTGACCTGTGTCATACATATGACAATTTAAACCGCTATGATTGAAGGCCAAAAATCTTGGCAAGCCGTCCCATGTCCACTCTTGATTGAGCCAAGGCGCCTGCAATCCATTCGCAACGCATGGCTGGCTTCAGAACAGCTATGTGGCAAGTTTTTGTGATTTTCAACCTGGTGGGTTTTTCTGGGTTAGGAATTTCAGCCTTCAGGGTTAAGTAAGGTTTGAGATCCTAAGAGCTTCGAGGGTGGGGGCCAAAGCCGCTGACATCAGTCGACAGGCTTGCAATCACAAAGTGGAAGTCTGAATGACGTCTGCTCAAGCGGCATGATTTTTGCAACACGTGCTGCCCATGAACATAGTTGTGGGAGGGTTTATGTCAATGAAGCATTGACTACAATGACCGGCAACACCATGCATTCAACCTCTTTATAATATTCATGGAGATGCCATGATTGCGAAATGGCCTGCCAGTGAACCGAAACACGCGTTGAGAGACCATAGTGGATGCGCAAGACCCGCATGGGGTTGCGGTTTCAAAAGAAAAGGGGGTGCAACCGCAGAACCTCATGCATCCCGAGAATCACCGCGCCATCCAAGTGGGGGGGGGGGGGCTTACATGTCTTCACATGTCGGTCAAGGCGCCTCATACACGGAAGCCCCACGGCAAGAGCCTCTTGTACTTTGAGCCCAGGCAGAACGTTCTTGTATTGTTATGCGATCCATCTTGGCAAAACACGCAAAATCTGCCACAAGCACCCGCGAGAACTTAGATGCTCTTCTGAAATTGTCTCGCGTACCGGTGTGCACTGAAAACAGCAATTTCTAGCCATTGAAGCAAGACGACGCATGTGATCATTGGACCGTGAATGCCACTCCACTCATTTGTACATATGATGTCTTCGCGCATTCCATCCAGGACCTGTCTTACTTGCTGCACATTACCTAAATGACGCCAAAAATCAATCTCCAACGTATGCGCAGCTTGACTCAAGCAAAGCTGCACGCAACAAATTCGCGTGGCTAAAATGAGTTGAGGATTGAACCAACCTGTGGGCTACACGGCAACGGTCATTTCATGGCCTTCACTGCTATCATGGCTAGCTGGTCTTTGAGTTGGCCAACAAGTCAGAATAGCAACTGCTTGGTAACAGCCCATGCCAGAATAGCGTCCCAGGGTCCACTCATGTTGACCCAGAACCAAAAGTCCGTGGCCTTGTGGCTCGCGCCTCTTTTTTGTGCGCTGCATTCTCCCCTCTCCCCGTCTCTTGCCTTCTCCTTCAGAAGGCTCAGTCACTTCAAGCCGCCTTGAATTTGACAATTTTGGCGGCTTGTGAGTTCTTACTGGCTGGTCACTTTTCCAGGCTCTCAAAGCGCTTCAGGGTTTGTCTTACTTGCTTGAAGTGAAGCTTCGGAGTTTACAGCTCTGAGACGTTTCTTTTGTGTGTATACATGGTAGTTCCCAGCCCCATGTAAAGCATGAACTCTTTTTCCAAGGCGGAACAGAAAATGCATGCTGTACCGAAGATGATCCATACGGCCATTTATCCATGCCCGCATGCTACAAGCAAGGGGCGCAGTGCTTTTTGACACGAGCATGAATGCAAAGAGAACTTGGCGTAGCGTCGACGTTCAAAGCTGGGTCTTTGGGCTTCATAGTTTCAATCGGGACTTCAGCCAACGTAGCCACCACATCTTTTCGCTAATTACGTCGATACTAAGGGGGGCGTCACACACGTGACCCACGCATCGCGAAGGCACTTAAGACATGCAAACGCTGCCTCAACCCATCAATATGTCGTGACACCAAGCTGCTCTGGGACCACCAGCAGCTCTTTGCCCTGCCGGTGGGGATGAGTGCGTGTTGTCAGTCTGGGATGCGAGTGGTTATCCGGGAACCCCAGTAGTCATGAATACCAAGACCAGCTGATAGATGAGCCACAGCGGAAACCAATAACCAATTCCCTAGAAGCCTTAGATAGTCACCACCACCATACCCGACAACGGAAAGTTTTGAAAGAGAAAGACACATTAAATACTATCAGGTACGTTCGTGTTCAGGTCTTGCAAGCAAGCCCCATTGCAGCTTCGATGCTTAAGGCTTAAGGAGTTTTTTTGAAACCATGGCGTGTGGAGCAAGTGCTTGGGGACAGCTCATTGGAGACTGTTGTCTTTCTGATATTGTGAGTCGTGTGCAATCATGAGCACGGGGAAGCTACCATGGAGCACAACCAGCTTGGAAACCTGCCTCCAACCTGAGGTTGTTGGCATGAAGCAGGTCTGCCAACGTGCTGCCTCCAGCTTAAAACACGATTTGGGTGCTTTGTAGCTGTAAGTTGACACCCATAGTTATGAACCGACAAGCTGTTCTTCCACTGTCGATCAACCGTGAGGTGGGCTGGCATATTTTGGTATTCCCAGCCCAACCTAAAGAGATTACACTGCACCCTTACGCAATTGATGAGGTATTGCGCGCGCCTTCTCGGGTCCTGTCATAAGCTGTACTATTCCTAGGGGCTGTTAGGGTATGCTGCTAAACGTATGGATATTGAACCAAAAAAACATTCCCAACTTGGTCCACAGTGCTATCAACGACAAAGCTGCACATCCAATGTCACAAGCTTTGGTGCAGCAGTGAGGGTATTGCGCCAAGGAATAAGCCGTAGAATCTGCATCAGTCATGCCTGAAGATTTGCGAAGCCCTGTATCTAAAACTTATTGCGTGCTCGACTCCTGAACTCCTTCCGGGGATTTGAGTCGCTTAGAAGCTTCAGACTTCAAGAGGCCTAGAATCATGCAGACCGTTTTTCGGCCTTTTTCGTGACTGCCGCCATCACAGCTTGCCAAAGGCAGTTGCCCATGACCGAACAAACATCAGAATTTCTATGCTACTTTGGGAACGGGAAGTTGCCATGAGCTATGCTTCTCGTGTGCGTTGTGAAGGAAGTAGCTTCAAAGTTCCAGTCCTCACTACATGTCACCCACAATCCCTCCGGCAACCAGGAACTCCCCGCGGACTCACGCTAAACCAGGCAGGAGCATGGTGTCTAATGCTAATCTGCGCGAGCATATCAAGTACTGCCACATCCTCCGTCCAGATGCACTTGACTTGACATGTCGTGTTCCTACGAAGATTCTCATTTCTCCCACCATGTTCAATACTCTGACTAAGATTCTGCACAATGATTTGCGGTGGCGATCGCAAATCTGTAGTCCCTTGCGCTGCATGTCCACGCAGGCAACTTGCCTGTCTCCCCGCGCTGTCGGCTCGAGCATCAGCCTGACGCATGACAGGAACCCTCACTGCATCACTAACGGTTTCACACATCTCCACGATGGTTCAATCCCCACCCCCACAAATTCAGAAAGCCCCCTGGTTTGTCCTTAATAGTAGTTTCCATTTTATTTCCCACTATCCCAATAGAACTCTTGTATAACCCCTATACTATCCCAAAATACCCCTTATATAACCCCTATACTATCCCAATATAACCCCTGTCTTCTGTCCAGCCTTCGTCTCTCCCTTGGGGACGGCCTTCGGCACTGTCTTTGGCTCGCTTGTCGGCATGGCCGCAGGCTCAGGATCCCCATGGGCAGGGACGAAAGTCCGCTTGCTTCAGGCTGCTGGAAGTACTGGGGGTTTTATAGGGATAATGGAAAATAGAATGGAAACTAATTTAGTATATAAAGTACCTTTAATATAAGGGTATATTGGGGTTATATAGGGATAATGGAAAATGCAAAGGAAACTAGTATCGTACATTTGGGGTCTCTTCAAAGTGTCACGAAGTACTGGGGATAAGGTATGTGATGGCTGGGGATTCAAGAGCTCGCTTACCAGACCTCCCATGCTTCCAGTTGCTGCGGTGTTTTTCGCTACTATTGTGAAAGGCTGTTCTGCTACTCCTCTTGGCATTGAGCTGGGTACAGGTAAGGGATGGTAAGGGGTGCAAGGGTGCTACTACAAACATGTTTCCTGTGTTTGCCAGCTTGCACCCTGAAGCGGCAACTTGTCTCAGTCAAGATACAGGAAGAGCGAAAGGACGCAGAGTGAGCTGATTGCTAAGACTTTAAGACAAAGAACTAAAACATGAAGCTCTGCATTGAAACCACAGTGAAACACCGAGGAGTTGACGACAGGCATAGCTTCTTGTTCACACACACACAGAATCCGCTTTTGGGTTAGACGACCGAGTATTGCAATCCCAGGCGTCATCCTAAAAAGTTGAAGATACAGGGATACAGATGCGCCCCATCGCCCGTTTTGCGGTGCAGCTCCGGCTGGTCCATGAAGTCGTCGGTAACTATGGGTGCCTGGAAGAATTTCTTAGTGCCGAATGGAACCAGGGGTGTCCAAGTCTCTCGGACTTATTGAGCCTCTCAGCACTAGGAGCTGCGAGAGCTAGCTGGACCACTTTTCTCTGTCCAAACCTGGCGATGGTAGCATGAAAGCTTGATGGATTTATCCTGGGCTACCAGGACTTTCGGCATTTTCAGACCTGGCCCTCTTCTGTCCACCGCCCAGGATTTGCCTCATTTCATCGCTCTTGGCCAGATCCAATGGCGAGTGCCCATCCGGAGAAAGGCATGTGAGATCAGCCCTGGCAATCAGAAGCAATTGAGCAACCTCCAGGTTGTCCCTTTTGGCCGCAGCATGTAAAGCTGTGGGCATATCCTCAACTTCAGCTCTTTGCTGAAGATCCGCCCTTCCCTCCAGCAACACTTGCACGGTTTCAGGGTGATTGTGAAAGGCTGCTCCAAACAACGGGCTTTCAGAATTTGTGTTGCTGGCATTCACACTGCACCTGCTCTGTAGCAAAAGCTTCACCGTCTCAGCGTGACCCCGCTTGGCGGCCAGAAGCACCGACGTGGCTCCGCAGTCCATGACCGTGGTATCGGTGCGGCGGACATTCACATCAGCACGGGCTGCGATGAGTTCTGCCACCACTTGCGAGTACCCGTGGAGAGAGGTCTGCAGAATTGCAGTAGTACTTCCATCCCAGTTGGCTTTCTCCTGCAGCTATTTGACTTACGCTGTGCATTTAACCACCGACACTACCTCCAAGCTACTTCTGGGAAAACGACCTGAAGAACTCAAGAATGAAAACAAAGCGAAGAAAATCGGCACGCTCCATCCAACAACCTGCCAGTCAAGTTGCATCTACATTGGCCCTTTCTGCTAAGAGTTTCTGCACCAGCTCCAAATTCCCAGTATGGGCCGCACCAAAGAGAGGTGGTGGGCAGCGGTGGAAGGCCAAATTTATATCTGCCCTGCAGCGCAGCAAAACGTCCACGACCTTTTCATTGTCATGGTAAGCTGCACTGTACAGGGGCGTCCCATCGCAGGAGTTTCCGTGGTCGGGATCCGCCCTGGCAGCCACCAGGGCTTCGACCAAATGGGCATGACCCGCCTCAGGGTACAAATGTTTAAGGGCAACTGATGGACATGCATGGCGGGTCATGGATGTATGATGAGGGATACATCATACAGTACATAGCCCATCTTATGCCCAAAGGATGACTCATCCCATGCCTTCTTGCAGACCCAACCTTGGCAGCCAATTGCAAGGGACTCTGCCCACGATCTGTCTCTGCATGGATGTCTGCCCGCTGGGCCAGAAGCTGCTCTAACCCGCCAGCCGAGCACCCAAATGTGGTGGCCCGAAGCAAGGCCCTGTCGGGGGAGGCAACCATGGCCACGTGCGTGATTCAAGATTGGCTAGTAGGCCACCTTCAACTTCAAAAAGCACCCTCTGGACAAAAAAGGGGATCGCAATCGCCTGGAGGGTTTTACCTGTTGAGAGGCGCCCCTCATCGTCCACATCACTGATCATCCTTAACCGGAACTCAAACAGCACGACTGCTCGAAGAGTCGCAGTCCTATTGCGACTCATCACTGCCATACTCTGATGCTGCCTTGCCATATCAGCCGAACAAAAGACTGTGCCCAGCCATACGGAGTTCTGGAGCTCAAAAGTTCCGCAACAGATCCTAGCGCGAATGGATGCCACTGAGTCATACGGAGTTATCCCTCCCGTGGCTTGAACAGCAGTGCAGACCCGGCATCCACGGGAATTGGCCACACACGCAAAGCAAGCCAGACACACGCAGACAGATCGCTTGCATGCAAACTCCTTTCTCCATCGGGTTGCAAGCAGGTCCTGTATCTGTACAGCATTTTTCTCCAGGCTCGAGCTCTGGAAAGTTGGGCTTCAAAGGTTGTCGGGCAGGGTTCGGGGCAGGGAGGGTGCAGGGGTAAAGCGTTGTCTTGCACCTCTCACAGAGAGGTCTCTGAATTCTCTAAAGCAACTTCACTTAGCGGGAGGCTTCCAGGAACACTTGCTTCACGAACCTTGCTCGCCTCAGATTCATGGATTTGGATGATGCGGCTCTGCGAGACTCGCTAAACGCTGGAGCAGTAGAAAAAACGCCCGGTAGACGAGACGACAGTCTATGACCAAGCATTGCATCGACAGCCTGCTTAGCAGAAGCATCGAAAGCTTGCTGCAGATGCTCCACGTTGCGGTCGAAGTCGGCGAAGCAGGAGTCAATGAAGGACTTCAACCGTTCTTCCCTCGCTTCTTCCGGCGCATCCTCTGAGCACAAAGCGGGAGGAGATAACATTCACACACTACAGCTGCGCTGAGCTCTTGAAGTTGCCCACCTTTCTGAAACTGGATAAACTGATCAAATCTTGGTGGTCCTCCTTCACATCCTCGTCGACGATCTGCGCGGGGGCTAAAGGCTTTGCCTGGTCACAGCGAGGCTACGAGCGAGGCTACGTGCAGCTGCCCTCACTCCCCTGGCGTCGGAGCTCCAAGGCTCACACACGCTTCGCCAGCGTGACCCACACGCGCTCATCCTCCGAATCCTCCTCCTCCAGCTCAGCCACTTCAGCCAGGTCCACCTGTGGGAAAGAGCTGCAAAAGCAGAGGAAAACGCACGCGGATCATTCGCTGGCCCGGTCCTTTGGCGGCAAGTAGGGCCGGACTTGGCCGGGCTTTTTCTTTTCGCGTTCGTACTTATCCTCGATTGTGCTAGCTGCTAACCACTCTTAGCCATCAAACCTTCTACGTGAAAGTTGGGTGCAGCTCGACAAGCTGATTCAACTGGCCCCAAAAGTACGCCGCTGCCAGTGCGTCCAAGGTGCCAGCTCACACAGCTGGAATTGCACCTCAGCCGTAGTTCACTACGGGCTCCTGATCACGTGCATGTGAAGCGCTTCGAAGGCTTGCAGGGCTTGCAGGTAAGGCTCGTCATGAAGCTCAAGGTCAAAGATGGGGAAGCCCTCCAAATCGCCGTGCCAGTACTTTTTGCGATCCTCAAAGACCTCCTGGAGCTCACGGAGGAACCTCAGGTAGAAGTCTGTCAGTGGCAGCTGGGACACTTGCTAGTAGATGGATGTACCTGCCTTCAGTAGCAAGTTGGTCTTGTAAAGACGGCCACACTGTGCCCTGAAAAGTGGGTGTGGAAGGCGCTCACGCCAGTTTTACGGAGTCCAAGCTCAAAATGAACTGCCCTCACTGTCCTCCTTTCTCCACAAATCATAAACCCAGCTCTTCCATGTCAGTCCATCGTCGTTTCCATTTGATCTTCCATATTGAACCATATTGGGGCAATATCCCAAGATTCAAAACCTGCTCTGAATGTTTTTGCCATCCAGGCACTGATGTGCCACGCGATCGTCGTCGCAGTAGGCATTCCAGTTGACCCTTCGGCCATACAAACGGTTCAAGCCGCGGCGCGCACCCGGACCCACTGCACACCAGCCTGTGGCGTGGCACGGCATTTTGCCAAACAGAACATGCGCTCTTTTCTAATGAGTATTACTATGATTACAATTAGTAAAACTATGGTAAATATGATTACCATTGTTGCTAGTATTCCTACGATTATTACTATTCTTATTATTATTACTATTGCTCTTCTTGCCAGTATTGCTATTATTAGGCACCAAGAGCTGGGAGCCCCACTGTTTAGGTCGACGCATCGGCCCACCCACTTTGCTTGCTGCGGACTCCACGACTGGAAGAGAGGCGTGTGCAGCAGGTCCTCCAACGAAAAAGGGTACAGGGCCATAAGGTGCATGCATGCGCCTGCACTTCCAATAAAAAAGCTCAACCTCTGATGGTCAACACTTTCAAGCCCACAGAACAGCACTATGCCCTTGCAACAATAGAAGCAAATGGTACACATGACCATCACAAGCCTGGCCTCAATATTTTCAACATCTTCCACCTTGAGAACAACATGTAGCCGACACGCCATCCTGTACGAGCTCTTTGGCCAGAAATCCTGTCCCTCCGTAGCCGCTCACCCTCATCACGCACCTTACAGGCCGCGCATTGCAAAAGCTTTCAAGGCTGAAGTGGTGCAACTTGCTCATGGTACTAGTACCTGCACGATGACAAGAAGTAGGAGACGACTTTTGGCAACTTCCCCCCCCTCCACTCGCGAGAAGATAGATCCCATGCTGAGAGGGCGTTGCAAGGTGAGAGCTGCTTCGAAACCTATAGGGTTTAGGGGATATTGGGATAATGGAAAACAAAATGGAAACTACAAAAGTATAATAGGGTATCTATTGGATTTTCACCCTAATTTTCAGGCAAGCGGCCGGGTCACTTTCTGCCAAGAGCTGCTGGTAACCGCAACCCCCGCCTCGAGGCAAACACACGCAGTTTGAGAAAAAGACAGGTGCAAGCGCTCTATGCACCAGGCAGGAAGCGCACTTGAGGGCTCGGCAATGTCGTCACAGGCTTGCCAAAGGCCTGCCTGAGAGTACCGGTTGCACCAATCACAACCCTCAACCACAGCAAGAGCAAATGCTGGAGAAGAGGTGTTCGTATGCTACTGTTTTTGCGAATCCGGTGACTTGCCTGGTGATCCCTAGCTGTACCATGACCACCGCCAGCACGGCATTGGTAATTACGGGTCACGACAGACACTGACTCCTCCTGCCAACCCCAGCGCATTCAATGCTGGACAGATCTGGGTATGGTTCAATGTGTTTATAGTTGCACACCCCCTGGGACATTCTCCTCGCCTCGACAGAGCACTCATAATTCTGAGAACCACCACAAAATGGGCTGAGTTCCACGCAAGACTTGCGCAAGTCCTGCTGTACAAGTGTTGGACCTCAGAAGCATGCACCCACGGAAAAGCCCAGATAAAAATGGCATGTCAGGCACAGCAACCAGGGACCTGGGACTCACGCAACAAATCATGCGACATGCGCGTCTTACTGGGCTGCACTCTGCCCAAGCACCCAAAAATTGCTGGTATCATGTCATTGGGCCGTGCCAAGGCTTGCTACACAACCATTCAGGAGATCCAGGCCTCTAAAAGCTTGAGCCAAGGCGCCAAACCAACTCCCCCACAAAGCCGGGCGTTCCTTTCGTCGTGGCGGTTGCTGCGGCAGGGATCCTGGGCTGTGTAGTGATGCTTTCTGCTTGAATACCTTTCTGTGCAGCCTAAACTGCGGATTTCTTCCACCTAGAAACCCCCCACATACCCCAAGGCTAGAAATGAATCCAATCTATGATGAGGCCCGAAAAGGACCCGCAAGTGCGAGCAGCGCCACTGAAGATGTACTAGGCTATACATCAAGTAGACAGCCCATACCTTTCAGCCTGGTGTTTATGGTAACTTTTTGCCCCGAAATGGGACACCAAACAACAACACAACGCACCCCTCTTCACCTACTCAGCACATGAAGGGTCACAGCCCAGCGTCATAGGCATCGGTGTAGTTGAAGTGGCCTGAACTCCACCGCCTGATGGCTGCCTGCACGACCTCAAATCCCCATGTTTTGGCCGCTGCAGATCCAGTACTCTGACAGCCATTCATTCTCTTCTGGTCTGCTACCGCTGCTCCTGCCACCGGCATGCCTCACTATAACTGACCCTTATTGCTGCAATCTATCCTGATCCTGAGTTGTTCATTTCCGGGACGCGGCTTCAAGTCTCAGTCTTAGTGTAATCTAATGACGCTGCTCGGCTTGCCATCAGCCCCATCCAAACCTGTCCCCCCCCATATGAGGGCACGTCGCACTACTTTTCCAACCGTCTCCGAAACGAAGACCTCCAAAGCACCCTTCCTGGGGCTAGCGCAGTCTGTTGCACGTCTTTGCTCCAGGTCCGGTTCGTCAAGAAACCTATGGACTCGGCAAAGGTGTCGGTGCCAAAGGCGCGCCACAGCGCAAAGTTGAAAACCTCACCAAGCAAATCATGCAACATGCCTTTTGAGGTAAAACAGCAGTAAAACCCTACCAGCAATGATGCTGACTCAGCGCAACGTTAGCGGCCTTCCCTGCACTCATCTGCCCACCAAGACTTAGCGAAACTGATAGAGTGTGATCCAAACAGGGGCTCCTCAGGTTGTGCTGTTTGCACATGCAAAGCAACACATTCTGCTCCTTGGCGCCACAAAGACTAGAAATACAGTATCATCGCGGCAACAGAGACGAACGCAACACCATAAGTCCTACAACACCCCGAGTACATCATCCTTCTTGGCCCTGAGGCCCACGCAAGCCAGCGTGCCGACATTTGCAGGTGGCTGTCCCAAAGGCGTACTGGTATCTTCCGTAACTCTCGGAGTTCGGGATGCCGGTCCTCACACATGCGGGATTGCACGGGATAGCAAGGATCATGTCCACCCAAATCAGCCAAGGATGTGGGGGTCTTGATGACAATAAATGTCATCGTTTAAGGATTCCGAGATTCTACGCAGTCTTCTAGTCCCCACATTCCCAACTGACTTACACTTCTATTCTTTCAGCGTAACTACCAGCCAGAACATCTTCGAGGATGCAAGCTGCATAGGTCATGTTGGCTTCCAGAAATGCAGATGGGGCTCCACGTAGTTGTTGCAAATCCTCCGCATCACACGGGTTGTGCGGTCGTCTTCCCTCTTGACGTTCGTCAGTCGGATTCGTGCCATCACGTTGTCTTTCGTCCACTTCTGCAAAGCGTGCGCAAACTGGGTCATTACTGCATCGTATTGCAGAGAACAACACTGGTCTTGCGAACCCCCACCATGTCCTGCTTACAATCCGCAAAAAGGCAAAAGTGGAAGGAACCTTACTCTCTCCCTCTCTGCAGGGCCAAGAGAGACAGCAGCATCTCGGTGCAAGAAGACACCAAACCCATCAAAGTAAGCAGATCTGCCATGGAAAGGCTAAACACTCTGTTACACTTTATCCGGCCAGGCCTCCGGCGGCAGCCGCAGCAGCTCCCGGCGTCGTCGCAATCCTTCGCGCCGCCACATGAAAGCGTAGAAGGCACTGACATTCACCTGAGTCATTTTGCTTCCCCAAAACTGAGGGAGAGGTCCATCTTTGCCCAGCCTTTTTGCCCGTTTTCTCCAGGGGCTCCACTTCTTTCCTGCGGTGCTTCCATTTTCGGCTTCCCGTCCAAGGACGCGGTGGGAAGTGGCCTGCCTGAGGGCGCACAGTGGCCCAGCACCAAAGTCTCTCCCTCAACACAGTGAAACCTTTGCACCAGGCACCTGAAAGGCTGCATGGAGGTGTCTCGAGGAGGCTGCATGGTCCAACCGCCTCTTTTTGGAGGCACTCTCAGTCCGAGCCTCAAGTTCGCCTGAGCCGAAGACATTATTCGCACACGATGCAGCAGTCATTTTCCTAACGAGCCAAGCGGAGCCAAGGTGCTTTCAAACTCGGGGGGATCTGAAGGTGTCAGGCTCACGTAAGGGTCACCGCAGCTCCATGGCATCCGCGGCTCAAGTTGGGGCTGTGCTGTGTGCTGCGTGTACAGGTGTAAGATGCGTAAGATCCGTATGTAGCAGGTCATGGGGATGAAATATGCTCCCGAGCTTTCTGGGTCAACAGCTTGGAAATTCCTACACGCAAACATGCCAACCCTCCTTGGATCCCAAAGCTCTGAAAGGGACAACACCATCCGACTAAGAATCTGCAAGCAAGCCATGGAGGTTTGCTCTCGTTGCAGGGCTCGACTTCTAGCGCGCTTGCTGCACACTGCCAGAGGCAGTTCTCCCTTGTGGTCAGAGATGACTATTTCTTTCTACATGTCAGGTGAACATGCGATGTAGTTGCAATGAATCATTTCGTTCTCGCCCGCGCTGCAACACGGGGGGATCTGTTCGTCCACTGCAGGCCCTGCTCTCCTCTCTGGTCAGAGCATTCATGCTCCAGGCTGGCTCACGCATCGAGGATTATCTTGAACTCAGCCATGCTCCGCAGAGTGCTAAAACTTCAGAATAGACACGACTGTGACAGAAAGATCCACAACCTCGCAAGCTCAGGCCACTGCGAACAGCGTTGCGGGATTGAGTGTAAACTCACCCGAGTACCTGGTTCACACGAACCCCAAAGATTGGAGCTGCAGGGCAAGGCACTGCCAGTTGCGCACCACAGTCCATAGGCGAAGACGCCAGGCACCAAACTGTAGTGGAAAAGGGCCTTTGCTATCTGCGCGCGTAAAGCTGTGACTTCAAGCAAACACAAGCGCGCAGAGAATCTGAGCATGCTGCATGTGCCCACTGATCCCAGGCCTCGCGGGAAACATCTTAGGATGAGCTAGGCTATGCATTACATGAACAACGCTTTCTCAAGCGCCTTCATGCGCCTGTGACGGGTCCATTCCCCCTCATGTTAAATCCTCGTAACATTCACTATGTTGCTCAACGGCCTAAATCCGGGAAGAACACAGTTAAAAGGGGGAAGACCACTTCTAACAGGGGCCACATCAACCCGGCTTCCGAGGTAACTGAGGGGGGAATTATGAGGATTCGGGGATCTCCTTCATTTCCTCGGTTTCTATTGGTCTTACATGGTTTTCATATGTCTTGACTGAAGGAATCCACGGAAAAATCTGGCGGAAATCATTTGAGAAGTACTGATCGACATCATGAGACCTATGACCCTGTCCTCCATTCGTCCATTCTCCAGTAAATCTTGACAAGAATAAACTCAAAAACATCGTAGTTTCCACATAATGCTCTTTACCATTCAGCCGTTCCCAGCTAAGCGCGACAAAGCATGGAGGGTTGGGCCTGCGCCGCGCGTCGCAGAGCCACTGCTGTTTTCACTTGCAGCTTCTTTTTGACCTCTGCCGCTCTTGAAAAGGTTTGCATAGACCATGAGGAATGCTGAAGGAGCTACCTTTAGAGTACAGCGTTCGTTAGGTGCTTAAGCGCATTTTTGCATCGGGAGATCCCACTTCAGCAAGCAGACACTATGCCGCCTCTGGATCCATGTCTATGATGCCGCTGTCTTCAGCAC
>CAJNIZ010044472.1:29297-44312 GCA_905231905.1 Symbiodinium pilosum
TTGACATCAAAATCCAGTGTTTTTCTGCAAAGCAGTTGCACGGCAGCTACTCAGCTACTTGTCTTCGCGAAGCAGAGATGCCTCCACGCTGTCAAGCAGCTCTTCTAAACTCATCTCTTCCACTCCTTCGAAGCATAGTAGCTACCATGTAAAGCTGCAAAACATGGGTGCTAGCATCACAAGAAATGGGGAATCAGGCTTGCTCACGACATACCGAAATTCACTTGAGCGCTTGAGTGTTACTATTGGAGCACAATATCTCTTATTGAAGACTAAACCGGTGAGACCAAAAAAAACTGTCCAGCCTTTGCTACGGCGAGGGCCAGCACCTGAGCGGGGAGATGGCCATTTATGAGACGTACCGCTACATTACAACAACAAGTCTGCATTCGCAAGCTCCAGGAGCCTCAGCTCTGAAAATTGCCTAAATGAACAGCAGCATAGTCATCGCTGAAAACAATACTGAAAGTCACGTAGTTTTTTGGCAGAGGCGTCAGCTTAAAATTAAGGGTCCCCCGCAAGTGTAGATTCTGATCCGGAAAATCTGCATCATAACTTTCAGACATCCACGGCTCTCTGAGCCAGAGGCTAGCAGCTGAGCTTACTACCGGAGGTTTGCAAGGATGGATCAGCTGTTGCCTGCGTCAAAGGTAGCACTAAGTCAGCAGGTGGTGGATTCAGCACATGACTTAGTGAGAGTGGAGCAGGATTGCATCAAATGTCATCATTCTTCTTGTCTCAACACTTTTATGTTCCGTACACAGACCACTCCTCAAAATCCTGCTGCTATCGATGTCAGCACGTCAGTGCTGCAAATGGATGGCTCTGAGGATTACACGGGCAGCTGCTTCTCTTGGCTGGGCACGCCTCCGGATAAAATTCCAAATCAGCAGGCGCACCCTGCAGTGCCGCATAATGCATAGGTTGCACAGGTTTGCAACCTCAACGAGAACTTACTGGAAAGAGTTACACATGTTGCTGCATTCCTGCTGAGATTCACTTGCCTCACATGAAATTGCACCCGCGCAATTTTTGTTAACGCAACCTAGCAATGGTATATGGCAGAGCCGTGGACAAAAGGTGTCGCACGGCATGTCTTTGCTGCACTTTTCGGACCTTCATCGGCGGCTGCGGCTACGGCTACGGCTGCGGCTGTTGCTGCGGCTGTGCCGTGGAGTCCTCTCCGGGGGCCGCTCGCGGGCACCATAACCCCGCCGCTTGGCCGCAGTCACACGCATGAACTGCCGGGCCACCTGTGAAGCAGTCTTGATGCAACATGACTGACACTGACATCTTCTACCGAGAGGATGACGCTCTCCTGCCAAGCCCTAGGAACCTGATCCATCACAACAGCAAGAAGTTTCGCCAAGGCACTTCGGCCGGATCTTCGGCTTTTGTGAAATCCCAGTTCTTCCAGCACTTGTCAAAGCCACCTGCCGAAGCTTCAATTGCTCATGCTCTACCCTGAGACAACAAATATCCAAGGCGCTTCCCGGAGCGCTTTCATCTAGCAAGGTGCTGTCTTTTCTCCTTGCCATTGGCTGACGCCGTCTGTCAAATACCAAGCAAATATCTTCATCTGTCCAAGGCTCGACTGGGAGCCTCTCAACGAGGTGGGATGACGGAGGTGCCTAACATGGACGCTGGCCGCAAGGTTCCAGGCAACCTTGCTGGGACATGTCTTGCTGCAGGCCAGATGCTGCTTCTCGCTCCGGGCTTCCTCTTGCGCTGCCTTTCCAGCTTCACTGTTCACTGCTAGCCCAGAAAATCATAAAGCGACATTGCCTGCCTGAGCCCGTTTGGCTTGCTCGTGCTCCTCCTCAACAGGTCGGCAGCGCATCTCCAATCACGGTGGCTTTTCTATAAAGGCCTTGTCGAAGTCATCTTCGGATAGGGCAAAGATGCCTCCCAAATTTTTCTTCCGCTCGCTCTCTTGCTTTCGCCGCTTCTCCTGGCAACTATAAGCTTGTGCCATACACGCTGCCACTTGAAGCTTTCCTTCAGGTTTGGTTTGAAGCAAGACACAGCCTGAGAGCTGCAAGATAGCTCAACATTTTACCAGTCTGCGGCTTAGTGTGTGCTAACAGGTGCTGTTCGAAAGCTGCTTGGAGCATGCGTCCTGCACCTCCTTTAAAAGTTGAAGCTGCTTCCTCTCTTCTTCAATCCGCCGAGCCTGGCCACAGCCACATCCCCTGGCACTGAGGCCTGTACGAGCTGGCTCACTGGACAGCCAAACATAAGTTGAAAATGAAATTGAAACTTGGATTGGATTGTCTCTGTCGGCGCGCTATCGGCTTGTCTTCTTGAACTCCAAAATGCAATCAGCCCTTCAACGCAGACAGGTCTGCTCTCAAATCAACTTGGCGGGTACCCTTATAGCAGGCGTCTTAGGCCCCATAAGAGCGTCTTGATCAAGGCGGTGCTCAATGGGGTAAGGACCACCTGGAACTGTTCTTGATTTTGGGCTTGTGTTTCACTGTTACTGGCATGGAGCAAGAGGTTCCAGATCTTGCCTCACGATCAGAATCCAAGCCAGGCATCAGCTCAGGAGTTTCTTCAGGAGCGCCGAAGGCCTCAACCTCCTTCCAGAAAGATTTCTCGCTACAAAAAGCCCATGATCACGGGTGTCATTCTCAAAATTATGGGTCCCTTCTGGTCGGCACCTAATATTCAGGGGTACCAAAGTGGGACCTGACTTTTGGAAACTACCCACTCTTCAAGTAGTCACAAGGCTCTCCTCTTCTTCGCTTCCTTCGGCACTCCAGTCGCGCTCCCGGGCCTGAAGAACGTGCAATGAGGTACTATGACACCTATGACACCTACTATGACAGTTACCATGAGATACTGGAAAATACTAGGTCCTTATGTGATTCTGACAGGTTATGACAGTCAGTATGAGGTACTGGGAATTGCTGGGACATAAAAACCGGGTGGGTGCGCCTTTGTCCTGGAACGAGAGCATCGAGATCGAGGGGAGTTGGATCCAGATCTCCTTCAGAATGTGTGCGCTTCTGTCCCCCCGACCAGTTCCCCAACTAGGGGACCGGTGGTAAGGCTTGGCGGTCCCTCAGGATGTATAGGCACAGGAAGCATGTGAGTCATAGGGTTCTGGAGGTTCTCATTTCAGGGGTTGGGGTTAACTCACACTTCATACACCAACATTGTAACATCTGGTGGCCAAGACTGACTTTTCTGAGGCTAGGACTCCGATTCCTTCCGCCTCTTCTTCTTGGGTTCTTTCCTCTCTTTCTTGTGCACCTTCTTCTCAGTAGCATGCACCTCCGAAGAGCCAGCAGGCGGCGTGTGATCGGCAGCTGCCACACATGCTGGCATCATGCAGCTTCTTCTGTACATTCTCAGCCGCGCAATAAATAATGACTATGGATATCATCCCCTTGTCAGGTCAGTCACCTGATTAGCGCCTTATGTCTCTGGCTGTACTCTTGGAGCTCTCCGGGATGTGTCAGGCCTGTGGTTTTGCCAGCGCCGGCTTGGACTTTGCCTTCGGCCTCCGGCGAATGACCTCACATTCAGAAGCATCACTTGCATCCCATTGAAGACAAGAGGATGCGGATACTTGGCACTCCGATCTGAAGGTCCAAGGTTGGAGTCTTACAAGCTCCTCCCTCCCTCCAGCTCAAACCCGACAGCCCCCAAAAAGAAGGACATCAAAGAAGACCCCTGTTTTCACGGACGCCCATTTTGAGAACTGCCATGGTGAGCCTCGGCCACGAGCATCGCCTCCCTCCCCACATTGGGGATCAGATGCGGGCCCTGCGATGGGGGGGGGCTTCCATTCTTGCGCGCTGCAACAGAATTTACAGGGGGCATTTCAGGCAAAGGGGCGAGTGACTCCCTCAAGCACTGGAAGTAAGCACAAGTAGCAATGAACACAAAAACCCTCGAATCGAAGCCTGGATGTGGTGCGTCATCCCGCCGGAGCGGGCCCCCTGGACTCCGCCGCGCTGCGTGGCCTAAACGCCACAGGTTCTGCTTCAGGGTGTAAGGTTTCAGGCTTGGGAATCCCTGTGCCTTGAACTCCTTCTACTAACACCCCCACCTCTCCCTCACCGCCACCTCTTCACAGAAAAAAGCTTGCAGAAAAACTCTGCTCTCAGGATCGCACCATTTTTCAGCTCGGCTTCACATCGCGCCAAGAATCAAGAAGGGCACCCATCTCTGTTGGAGTCTTAGAGCTGGCTCTGAACATCTCTGTAGACTGGTGGCTGAGTGTGGCAGCAAACTTTGGAACTGTTTGCTTGTATGGCCAAAGCTTTGCTTGAGTTGTTTGAGCAAACAAGGTACGACCACTTTACAAGATGCTTTCCGCAGCTTCTCGCTCACCACACAACTATGCGATAGCTTGAAAGATCTTGAAAGCAACCGCCCACCTGGAGCGCAATCCTCGCAGGTTTTGTCTTTCCTGCCAGACTCGCTCCAAGTTCAGCATCCATATACCAGCTGCCACCCAGCTGCACATGCACTGAGGAGCCGGCGAGGTGAGTTGGGAGGGCTTCACTTTTGCCATCACTTCAAAAGGATCTGCTGGCGTGGTGCGCAGGCCTTGAACTCAACAGTCCCATCGCTGTCCACCAATGGTCACGCTTACGTGGCGTCACATGCAGGACCGTGAGCCTCCGGCCATCGACATCAGTTGCGACTGATGTCCTGAACAATTCCAGCACCTCGCCATGTCAGACTCAAAGCTGTCAAAAAAGCACAGCTCCAGTGTTCCCAAAGGCCTTTGCATCCAACGTGCGCCTCCCACATCATGCGTGAGTGTAAGCAGCTTGCAACCAGATTGAAACTCAGCGCGTTGAATTGCCCGAGCAGCCCGGCCCTTTGTGTCTGCAGAGCAGGTCAAAGTTCACCACCGAGCCAGCTTCACTCCAGATGTCCTGGAGACAGAGTATCAACGCTTTTGTTTTCCACTCTTATAGGCTCATGTGCAACATGTGTCGACACACTGCTGTTTGAGGCGTCCTCTTGGTGGCCTCGGAAATTCTTTGCATTGAAGATCGCCAAGCGAAGTAGCACACACTCGTACCTCGTAAGCCCCAGTGACTAAGTGACGAAGAAGCACTCTTCATTGCAGGAAGTGGCACTTGTTCTTCTTCAAGATGCGCAGAAGCTTGGAGCCCTTCTGCCGGGGATTTCGGTACCTTCAGCGGGAATGAGATGTCCGAGGCCCAAACTGCAGGCCTGGCAACAGGGCGCGCTCCACGAAGAGGACCGGCTGGAACCTTCGAAGCAACGCCAGTGCCTCGTGCGGCAAGCCCTTTTCCGCCCTGCATTCAGCTGCCAAACTCCCGGCTCTTGGAGCCACGCACCCTTTATCACCGCGTACTCCATGGCCTGACATGCAGCAAGTCTTCTTCCTGCTGTGTAGAGTGTAGAATTAGTCTGAAGCCTGGCCTCGGCATCGATCTTGATGAAATCCACCTGGGACACGGACCTCATCAACACTCAAACAAAACAAGCTGCTGCAGCTGCCGAAACTTTCCTCTCGGGCATAGGCAGTTGTTGAAGCGTCACCTGTCTAAACACGGCCGAGCAGGAGAAAAGGCATCTTCATACAGCCAAGTTGCAACTGGATACTCATCCCAAGCGGAAGAAGCACCTCGTTGCACTTCAAAAATAGCTGCTTGCTGCTTTCCGGGTTGAACTCATCATCATGTACCAAGGTAGAGGCGCTGTGTGTCCGCACCAGCCTAGCCGCAAGACGTAACACCACAAGTGTACAATTCACAGCAACAGCCTACGGCACGGCCCACAGAGTGCAAAGCAAGCAGCATCGTGAATGGTGAGATGGTGAAAGTCCATGGATCCGAAATTGAAGAAGTCCTGCCTGAGATTGTCCCAACGCGCAGCGAACTAAAGCTGACAAGACTCTGATGGCTAAGCCACTGCTTGAAGGCCAGATCATTCCGATCCATAAAGACCTGGCAAACGCTGCGTGGCTCTAAGGAACAACCCTACAAAGAATAAGGAGAACGATATTATCAGCTATAAGAATTGTTCGATTCTGCTGGCCTTTCCAGCACGGTCTGCCACCACTGCCTGCTTCACCTTCTCCAATGTGACTCACATGGCTTGCCATGTTTGTTAGCAAGACGTTAATAGCCTCCGTCCTCCACATTCTCAAGCGAGTTCAAAGCAATGTTCGCAGCCAGGGCTGCCTGTACGCTTTTCAGCTTTCCCGTCCCGTCGGCGCGGAGCATCTGAGAGCCACACAAATGAGGCATAGAAGGGCTCCAGGGCGATAACACGACCTTCAGGCCCAACTAACCGAGACCTCAGCGGCCACTGCTCTCCAATAGAACGTACACCAGCAGCTGCGCTTTCAGAATCCTTTACACTGAGGCTTTCCCCGTGCTACTCCTTGCGTGTCCGTGCACGAGAATGCTCAGGCTCGCAACAGTGGGAGCGTCAGGGTACCCACGTGAGCGCCAACCTGAACTCAAGGTAATTAGACAGGTGCGTGATATTCTCAACAATGGCGAGCGACATAGCATGCAAATTGGGAGCAGGAAAGCCTTCCCGCAATTCCCGTCATATTCGAATACCCTAGCCATTGCATTTCCGACAAGTTCCACGAATCTATCTTGTTGCGGGGCAAACTCAGGGTAAAGGTTCACAGGTGTCCCACACTCCTCGGCACCGCACCTCCACCACAACTTGCCCTGGTTTCACCTGTCAAGGATGCAATCGGCATCCAAATCGAGGAAGAGGAAAGCAATTGACAGAGAAATAATAATAGTAGTAAAGAATATTAAGTAATACTAGTAATAATATTAAGCAATAATAGTAATAATATTAAGCAAAAATAGTAATAAGAATAATCATCTGTGTCCTGATTGGTACCGTTCTCACTGTAATGGGTACTCTGATGGTATTCTTGCGCCAAAACTTCCCAACCTCATCTTACAGGAACAGATAGCAGCGAGCGAGGATCCCAAGCGAGCGTGAGCAAGCAATCTCGGCGAAGAGGTCTACCTTCTTCTGCCCCCACTCTCCGTACACCTTCCATGGCTGTCATAGCAAAAGAATGAGTTGGTAATTGGAATGACCACTTCAAGATCGATGGCAGTTGCATTCTATTCACACTAGCGGCGCAAGATTGGAGGAGGGGGAGGAGCAGACCTTCCCCGGAAAAGTGGGAATTTGAGGGGCGATGCATGCTCAATTTGACCCGGGATTAAGGATAGGCCTCCGGATAAACCCGTTGATAAAGCTCAAGCACGTTTGGGGTGGCTCTCGGGGCTGCGGCATCGTGCAAGCGCAGATACTCGCATTCTGCACTGGTTTCAGCATGTGAAAGAATGGGTCCTTAAGGATAGGTACGCGGGGAAATTCTCTCCCTTGCCGTGCTTTGCCTGCCAGGTGCTCTTTTAGAGTCTCAGGATAGTTGCCCTTGCTGGGCCTCGCATTGATTACTGACCAGCGGTCAGAGTGGAGGCGTCTGCATTGCCGTCTACACCAAATTCGTAACTTATGTAGGAATCAAATCCGAAACAGCCAAACCAAATGTCCCCATTGTACTTACGAAACTTAGGGTCCAAAAAGACAATTCATGCCCATTGAGCGCGCGTCCAAGAACCACGCGTCGTTCTGAATAATTTCCGCTGACCTCCATGGAGCGGCCGATATACCAATCCAGAGGGTTGTACCTTGTTTTCTGGGGGGGAGGTCCGAAGAGCAAAGGGATAGTTAAGAGCTGCAGATAATGTACCAATGTCGCTCACAACTTCAAGCCCCGCTCATCAGCACCAGCGAGCTCACATCTACTTCCACGTCTGTGCTTGCGCATCGCGTGAAGCTCCAGGTAGCATGAGCTGAGCGTCCCGACAGCATGAGGCCGTGGCGGCATTGACGCAGGCGAGTAAATCCCTGCATGCAAGTTGGCCGGAGGAAGAGCAACCCAAAAGCAGGCGTCTCACCTTTTCTTGCCGAGGAAAGGTCCCACCCTCATCAAGAGACCTGGCGTTCAACGGCAACAACCAACACGCAACGATGCAAGGCAATGCAAGGCAGTCATGCCAGAGGTTGAAAAAAGGACAAAGCTTGCAATGCTCATTGACTTGTCTAACGGATTGCACTGGTCTCTGCAAAATATAGAGTGCACGAGACGCATCTCGACGAAATCAGATGATGTATAACCCGTCTGTTGTCCGAAGAGTCTATGCCTTTGGATGTGTTTTGTACATGGTTGTAGATGTGGTCTCGGCACTGGTCGAACATCCAGCTGTAAAGCATGAGCACCATCTTGATGCTGTAGCGTACATGTTAAAACTTCAAACCATAGTGGCAGAAGCCGGCGTGCAACCAGCACCCTGCAGCATCCGGATTTGCGCGGCTCACGTCACCATCAAGTTGAATACTCTGGCTCGTGGCAGTTTCTTTGGAATAGAGAGTAGCGCCAGCTTCCAACGGACACGCACCCCTCACTGCGGCAAAGCGGCCCGCACTGAGCGAGTTCCCGCATTTCCGTTAAAGAGTTATGGTAGTGTCCGTGTAAACGCCTGGCGCCACCGCCTTCTTCTCACTGCTCGCATTCTTGATCGTCACCTTTGCTGAGTTCCCTTAATCAACAACCGTCCAACACATCACATTTAGGCAGGCCCCATTTAGACCACAACTCAAGATACTTCAACACATATTGAGATGTCAACCCTGCAGGTTCCTTGAGCGCCGCATGAAAGGGCACCCACAACTGACCGTGCTTCTGACAACCCCTCCGTCTAAGCCTCGCGCTTCGCCGCTGATCGTGACACCCGGGGAAAACCTGAAGATGCTTTCATCAAAATCGCCAATTCTGTGAGTTTTTGTGCTTAAAACAGATCCGCAAAATCGACTGCTTACGTACGGCCTGTGCGAATGCTTCCCTCAGCAACCCCTCACATCTCCAGGGGTCGTGCAATCCGTATCAGTACCCCTTCACCAAAAATTGCTTACTGCTTCAAATATGACCTTGACTGTCAGCCAAGGATCACAATGGGTCCTTCAATCACCAGCTTCTTGCAGTCGATCAAGGATGGAGGTCCGTTGGGGATCATGCCGTCCATGGCATCGACAAATCTGAAGAGCGATCATCAGCTTTGGGGATTTGGGTTCAGGGTTTGGGGCCACGCTATCCACGCAGGAGAACGTGGTATTTACAAGGTCTGTCTTGCAAGTGTAGGCAAGTTGCTTGTAGGCGCCATCCTGAATCCCAAGACAAGGCATGCATCCCCAACAGCAACAGCACACGCAACTGGGCGGGTTAGCAGATCAGCACAGCTCATGGCAGCTACAGCAAGAATGGCAGGCAGGCTGATCTGGCAGGTCTACTTGTAGGTCCAAGCATCCAGTTTCACGTTGGGAGGGACTCCTTCCCTCTTCGCATCCAGCTCAATGCCTCCAGGGTGACAGCCAATCTTGGCGTAAGGATGGGATCATTAAAATTCTGCACCGGTCGGATGAGTTACAATAATCATGCTCTTCAGCTGCTTGCAGCAAGTTACGGAAGTCTGGCGTCAGCTGATAGGCGTCTGATCTGAGGGCGAGCAAGTCGTTTGTGGTCTTCACCTGGATGGAAATTGCACGGATTGTGAGCGAACCGCTGTGAAAGGAAAGTCGTGTCAGAAACATGCTTGAACAAGCAAGCGTAGAGATCTTTAGGAGTGCATGCCATGGTAAACTACGGACCATCTAAGGATGAACCAGATCTTCGTTCTGCATGGATTTCCATGTTAGGGCCGTATATTGAGCTCTACTACGCCTCACTCCTCAGAAATTCCGGATGAACGATACCACTCTACGTTGCCGTGTCTGCGCGCTCCTCCCTTAAAGATATCTTCCGATGTGCCATGCAAGCCAGGAGGAAAGGCGTGGGGGCCCGGTTTACGAGGACAACGCAGAAGCTGTGTAGGTGAAAATTCGTACAACTGTCCCAGTCACCGGAGCGAAGCGAGTCCTGGGAATGACGACTGCTGTAGCGCCGGGGAAGCAGCTAATAGCAGCGCCCATTGCAGTTTCGAGCTGCAGGACCTGCAAGAAACGTGATGCTTTAGGGGAACAGGGGATAGTGAAGATAGGTAGTGTTGTGGTGGAGTGAATACGAACTGTTGTGGAGTGCCTCCACGCCCACAGAAACCCGTGAGTTGTTGATTTGCAAACAGACGACACACGTCTCGTTCTGGCCTTCGTCGACTTTTTGTCGCGCGGGTCTACGGTCTTCGCGTTCCTCGGCGACATGCAGCAGAGGAGCAAGCGGGGCCAAGGTTGCAAGTGTAGCAGCCTATCCTGCTTGCCGTACCTACCTTTCGGTTGTCCTCTGCATTGTAGCGCGTTGTCGTAGCAAAAGAAATCAAGCAGTACAAGCAAGAAGGCCCCTACAACACCGTCACGATGTGGTTCATGGCTTCTTGGTCCCCGTTTTGCACACCCAACATTTACGTTCGCCTACATATCTGAGGAAACTTACGTACACTTCCCTTACCATCACCCACAAATTGCTTCATACAATCCTACCGTACCTTATGAGCCTGAGTTAGTTTCCCACTCTCTCACTTGCTTGCTTGCGGTTTTGGACTGAGGCGCTTCATGACCGGCAGCGGGAGCGCCCCACCGCTCTTCTGGAACTGGTCAGCTAAGGCCTCCAGGTCAACCCACAAATTGTTGGTGTTGAAGAACCTGAGCCATAGGGCATGGTGTTTAGAATTTTGGTCTAGGGTTTCAATAGTAGAAAGAATAACAGCAGCAGTAGCAGCAGCTGTCGGTGCCACTATCTTCACGGCGTGAAGTGACAGCTAATAATGAAGAATAAGTAGCAGAAAGAATACGTGCAAGAGTCTTGTCTATCCAGTGTAAGCTCTAGACCCGTGATAGCATGGCTGGACGCATCCTATCAGCAAATCCCTGAGTGCGGCCACTGAGATGAAAGTGCAACAAATGCGACAAGCCGCTTGTACTTGGCCACGTTCTGGAACTCCTGGCATCGAACAGATCTCTAGCTGGGCCCCAGTAAGCCCCATCCTGAAATGCTCTAATTTCTTGCACAGCCTCTTCATAACCCTCTCGGAGGAAGGCTCCTGTCTACAGTGACTATAGCGTAGCCAGCCTTTTCATCCTCGTCAGGGCACTGGGCTGTCTCCCTCAAGAGGAGGCCTCCAGTCCTCGGACCCCACAAATTCTGGGGCAGCGGGTACAGTCAGAACTTGTCACCAACGCTGGGCAAATAAGACGACTCATTTTAGCATGGTGATGGTTCCGTTCAGATTTCTCCTTACGCCCATGAGGCAAACGAACTGATCAAAATCCCCACAAGGAATTAGAAGCAAGGGGCAGGATCACTGATAATCCCTAGATTCACCCGAGGAACTTGTTGTCCTTTGCAAGGTGGCCGCCCTTCTTGTCAGCATCCTTCGAGGTGTTACAGTCAGGCCATGCCAGTAGTTAACACTTAGCATGGTTGAAGTTGCACTGAGGTTTCCTGCAGGCATCATGGGACATGATGGTGGCGATGACACAAAACAGAACCTCTTCTGCCAAGGCGCCGTTCGCGTCGCGACCTCCATCATGAAGGGTGCTTTTGTGCTGGCAAAGTAGCTGAGAAGCTTCAGGTCCTGAGCCATGCACCATCGTCCTAGAACAGACTGCGAGGATTGAATGTAAGAGTCCGTTAGGGATGCTACACTGTAACGACATCACTCTGCGCCTTATCGCAAGGGAAGAGCACGCAACGCCCCAGCCCTTTAGCCCGAAAAAGACTCGTTCCGGTAGTGCGAGTACCGCTGCAAAATGCTACTCCACAAGTAGGCCTTCTTTATACATCCCTAAAGCCCGTCCAGCGTGGCACCCAGGTTGTCAGAGTTGGATACCTGGGATCCACGGGATTTCGTAGCAACATAGCCCAAAAAGGTCATGAATGCTGACATCCAGAAATGTCGAAGAAATGAGGTCTTCTGCCAGGCCGCGAACATGTACTTGATTCCCTCGGGGGAAGCGTGCTTAAACAGCCATCCATGCAAACGTACATGACAAACGCCTGATGGAAGTTTGTCATGTTGCACCATAGATCAGCAATGGCACCTGCATCAAAAGCCTGTCCAGCGTGCCACTCCCCACCATGGCAGGATAAAGGTCTCCATGCCCGGGAGGGCACCATTCCTCAGAGAGTACACAACCAACAAAGGCTGACACATGCTGCGCTCGACTGCCTCTGTGAACCCAGGCTCGTTTTCTGGGTTTGCAGCCCAGGTCGCAGGCTTCAGGTCCTCGCGGGGTGGGCACTCGAAGGTAGAGCAAAGAAGAGCAAATAAAGACAGCAAAACGGCAGCTTACTAGCTCACTTTCTACTAAAAAACACTTTGCCGACTCAGGCCTCCTCAGTGACTTTTGGAGCCTTGTTCTGCACGAACTCCAGGTCGCTACCTGGCAAACCACCCCAGAACCTACCAGGCATTCGAATTCGGTATGAAAGCACCTGTGCCCAAATTGGGGTACTTGGCAAGTGCGTCCAGAGTGTCGGAAGAGGTAGAGAAGGAGTTCATCAGCATGAACTTCACCTCGGACGGACTTGTGGCCAGGAAGGACGACGTGCCAAACACGCCTCCATGGCCAGGACGGAGGCAGCGCAACAACCAATCCAGCAAAGGCGCATTAGTGCCGAAGGCGTCCTGGGCAGAGGAGCATGCCAAGCAGAATGTCTGCAAAACATATATCAGGAAGGCAGGCCAATAATTCAAGGAATTTCGGCAGCACAACATAGATGTAACCCATCTAGTGATGTCAAATATGACCACTGTAACACGAAAGACAAGCAATACTTTTGGTGATCACTAGCTCGCCTTCATGGACTCCACCTGCTGAGCAATCAGGTCCTGCAGGCCAAGATTAGCGCCAGAAAGGTACATCTCAGATGTTGCGGGGCCAGGTTGGCATCCCTACAGGAAAGATAGTGCCACCCAGGGGGAAACTATTATTTCGGGTCGCTTAGCACCGGAGTTTAGGCATCCCATCTCCAGGAAAGTGTAGCCCTGCTTGACCGGCAGCAAGGACTTTGCCTTTTCCAGTCCCATGCCCGTGCCCAGGCCACCGTTCAGCTTGAGCACCACCTCAACTCAGCCGAATAAGGGAGCTGCCATGGGAGCATGTCACAAGCTTTTTTGGGGGTAATGACGTGAAGGATTCAATTTCTTTGGAGCTTCCCTGGAGCCTGGTAAAACGCAGTACACTGCCGAAAGCCTGTGATCTGCATGCTGCCAGGTAGCTGTACGCCTCACAAGCGGTTTAGGGGACCACACGTTCAGGGACCCACAGGTTGACACCGAAGTCAGTCCACTAAAGTTTGCAACATATGGTGGGTTGTTACAGTTATGGTCCGATTTGGGGTACCCTTCTGCTCGAAGCCGCATTGTAATCCTAATCCAAAAAGAGACCATACCTTTGACCACCCCCATATCAAGAGGCCTGAGCAAGGTAGGATCCAAGACAACATCCATGGACTCGTAGCTGGGCAAACTTTCCACAGGACTGATGGAGCTCTCTGGAATCATCGTGTTTTGTCCGGATGTGAGGACCGAGAAGTTGTACTTGAAAGCAGCGATAGCTGCGTCATTGAGACCTTCCCTTTTCATCTTTGCTTCATACAGCGGCCACAGGGTTGCCATATTCGAGTTTCCCACTAAGGTGATTGGCGCAGATGTCTTCGCCACTGTCGGCTGCACTATCTTGGTTACCGTCGGCTGAGACATCACAGTCTGAACCGACGCCACCGACTGTGCAGATGCCCGCGTGGTAATTGGCTGTGCGACCAGCGATGCACCAGCACCTGCACGTGGGGCCGCGTAGACGGCACCAGAAGCCTGAGCCGCCTTCGGCGGCGCTGCATAGACCGCGCGCACCGATGGCAAGGCGGCAGGCAAGGCGGACGACGTAGGAAGCGCCGTTGGCAACGCTGCTGGCAAAGCTGCAGGCAGTGCAGCAGATGCAGCAGAGGCCGAAGGCACGCCCGAAGCTGCAGTGCCTGGGACAACGCCGTAATGGGTCGTCAGCGTCCCGTCAGCATGCTTTACGTAATACTTCTGCATGGCGGAGCAAGGCTTTGCTAAAGCGAAGCTTGGGCCCTACGCCTCGTCCATGCTACTGAAGACATCAGTACAAAGCTGCATGCGCCGCAACAGAGAGCCACTAGCATCATTAGCACCAACAACTCCTCATGAAAGAAGCCGCCTCATGCCAGCAGAACTACAGAAAAGCCAGCCTCCAGTCTCTAGCAAGGCAGACCTGCAGTTCCTGCTCCTGTTGGCTGCAGGCGGTGCCTCAAAGGATCTGAGAGGGTGCCCTCACAACACCGACAGGACCTGCTTGGCGTGTGAGCATCTGATTGAAAAGTTGGTAGGTGACACATTGTGGTCTAATTGCACCATAATCTGCTTTGCGGATTCGTCTCAGCTCCATTCTGAACGTCAACCTCTTGGCGTGAGTTCGACTTTTTCCATTTGTTCTACTTGTGTCAGAGCTACTAGCACTTCTCAGCTTGTACTGTAGGCAAGTACTGAGCACCAAGCGCAAGCGGCCGTAGTCGTTCCGCAAACATTGCCTGGAACGGCAGGCAGCACCACGCAGCTTTAAAACAGGTGTTTCGTTGTGGCTTGGATCTTGGAAACAGTCTTCGCACTAAAGTGATGGTAGTAGCAATAGTGGAGGAACAAAAGTGGCATTTTGGGAGGGGAGGGGGGGGGGGTAACGGATGGCTAGACAAAATATGAGGAGGATGTGCAGGAGAGGAGAGTTGTTGTTGTTGTTGTTGTTCTTGTTCTTGTTCTTGTTCTTGTTCTTGTTGTTGTTGTTGTTGTTCTTGTTCTTGTTCTTGTTCTTGTTCTTGTTCTTATTGTTCTTATTGTTCTTGTTGTTCTTGTTGTTCTTGTTGTTCTTGTTGTTCTTGTTGTTCTTGTTGTTCTTGTTGTTGTTGTTGTTATTGTTCTTGTTCTTGTTCTTGTTCTTGTTCTTGTTCTTGTTCTTGTTCTTGTT
>CAJNIZ010044473.1:0-13560 GCA_905231905.1 Symbiodinium pilosum
TATGGGGTAATATAGTAATATAGGGGCTCTATAGGGGTTATATAGGGGTTGTATAGGGATAATGGAAAAGAAAATGGAAACTACTATTTAGGGTTTAGGGTCTAGGAGTTTAGGGTTTAGGGGGGTTTAGCGTGTTTAGGGTATAAGGTTTAGGGTGTTTTGGGGTTTGGAGGGTTTTGGGTTTAGGGGTTTAGGGTTTAGGGGTTCAGGGAGTCTAGGGTTGAGGGTTTAGGGTGTAGGGTGTTTAGGGTTGAGTTGGGGGTGTTTAGGGTTTAGGGTGTTCAGGATTGAGAGTGTTTAGGGTTTAGGGTTTAGGTTCCATATAAGCTAGAGCCTGAATTTTTTGAAGCGGGATATTTAGGAGAATATCATTGCGTTATTGATTAAGGGGGGTACTTGGAGTTTAGACTGTAGCTCATTTAGGGTTTGGGGCTCAGAGTTTAGGGTGCGGGTTTGAGGTTAAGGGCTCAGTTCAGGGTTCAGGGTGTGGGGTGGAGGGTTTGGTGGTTGTGTCTCTTGTTTTTTTTAATCATTGTTATGATTTATTTGGGGGTATGTCGGCAGGATTTGGGGACCCTCCAAGAGTCCTATGATAAGCATCTGGTCATCATGTTTGAGGGCTGGGGAAACCAACATCGATTCTTCCGTGGCCAGGTGGGGCAAGCTTCTCGCCAAGGTTGTAAACAGCTTTGTATTTTTTACATGCAGCGTCGAAGCAGACATGTGTTGGGTATGCTATGACTGCCCTAAACTGTAAACCTGAAGGACACGGGTGGTGGTTTTCCCGTGGGGAGTTCTTCTGGGAAATAGCGCAGGTGCAAGTCCAGCCTCATGTGACGAGACGACAAGGATGTCCACAGGACAGTGTGGGATTCTACGTCCTACGTCCCGAACCCCACATATCCATATATTCCCCATATAAGTCCCCATTTATCCCTTATACAGTTGAGGTGCCGCATGTAGCTTCGCAAGGGCCGAGGGCTTAGCGGGTTTGGTGTATGCGGCTACTGCCCCCAGGGAGAGTTCCCGGGATATGCTTCATGCAGCCAATATAGGCAGATGTATATGCGTGTATATGTATGTATGTATGTATGTATGTATGCATGCATGCATGTATGTATTGTAATGTAATGTAACGTAATGTAATGTAATGTAATGTTATATATGTATGTATGTATGTATGTATGTATGTATGTATGTATGCATGTATGTATGTCTGTATGTATGTATGTATGTATGTATGCATGCATGCATGTATGTCTGTATGTATGTATGTATGTATGTATGTAATCACATAACTATTTGTATTTCTGTGTATGTATATATGCATGTGTGTATACATTTCTGTATGTGTATACATATATAGAGATATGTGTGTGTATTTATGACTTTCCTACATGTGTATTTCTATACAGTTATGCGTGTGTGTACAGGGTGGGGACTTGAAGCGGATTTGCGGGGGGTCCTATTCGGAATTACATAGGGATATGGTTTTCAAAGCTCGCTGTTTCAATTTTTGCGGCTTCTATGGTTAAGTTTAAATAGCTAGCTGGATTGGCGGCATTGGCTGGAAACATGTCGCGTTCGTGTGATGTAGGGGTTCTGT
The DNA here is from genome assembly GCA_905231905.1 of Symbiodinium pilosum. Lineage (NCBI taxonomy): Eukaryota > Dinophyceae > Suessiales > Symbiodiniaceae > Symbiodinium > Symbiodinium pilosum. Next base: position 1,607 of record CAJNIZ010044473.1, read on the forward strand.
TCCACATTCGATGTGAGGGACTTGATGCACCTGAATCTTCTTTCTTTTTTACGTGTCAGAACCAAACCTCAAAAATGAACATTCTGCACGCACAAATCCTATACCCTAAGCCCCTTTTCAAGTTTCATAGAGCTTTGCGAGTTTCGTTGACAAATCGTTATGCTTAAGCTGCTTTACTTCTATAAAGCCATGAACTCTAAAAACTGGAGCCCTAGCTCAGAGCAACAGATATACTTTGATAAAGGGGGTAAGGTGCTAAACCCTAAACCTTGAACCAGGTCTCCCTTGCACTGCTGTCGATTTTGGCAGCTCGCGTGATGCGACCGCTGCGTCTTGTTCCTAGGCGGCTGTGACCTGTAGAGGCTTCTCACCAGTTTGGAAAATCAGGACCCCACAGATACAGCGTCTCCTGGGACCCAACACCCAAATGAAGCAAAGAGGACTAGACAACTCCAACAACAGTGGCGCCAGATGGTAGCCCACAAATAGGGGGACCCCTATAGACCTCGATATACTGTAATCATGTAATCCATTTGATTGGGCCCCCAAAAGGGTACTCCAAACTTCCGGAAACTCCCACATGTTTTTGCGGGTACCAGTGAGACCCTCGCGAGAGCCAGCTTCGTGTTGTGGGGTCTGTACCTGAGCTCATTGTTTCAGGAGAGGGCACCGCCAGTGTTCTCAAATGGGAGCGTCTCAAATATTGCCGTGCGGGATCACAACGAAGGTAGTGCTGACCTAGTACTTCGTAAGGTAGAAAGAGGACTTCCATTTTGAGATGCAACCCAGTGTTTCTTGAGAATTCTGCCTCTCCTTATCAGAGGTCATGCGTTTCAATAGGACAAGGGGGAGCTGTCTCGATGACCTACAAGGCCGCGAATGTCAAAGGCCCTGCGCCAGGCTTCAAGTCTACCGGGTTGCTGTCAATAAGCTCATTTTAAATTACAACAGTATATATGGATGAACGGTAAGCAATGTGACCGTGACTTAATCAAAGTTCCTTTGCCATGACCGATCAAGTGTGCAGGCTTCAGGACTTTAGGCCAATGCGGATTCCCCCGTCCCACAAATGCTGCTGGGGTGCTTGTCTCTGTAGGGCTCCCGGCCTTGCATATAACCCCAATATAGTAGTTTCCATTTTCTTTTCCATTATCCCCATAGAAGGCCAATATAGTCCCTACAATCCTTATATTTGCAAGGAATCATCGAGACTGTAAATGGAATGGGCCCCGCCAGGGGTTCAAGGTAGGAACCTACCACATGTCCTGGGCTTTAACTTGCTCAAGGTCGAGCAAGATTTGTTGTGTGTGAATGGTTTGCGTGGCAGTTGAGCCATTTGAACGGTTCAGATAATGCATGGGTCGCGAGCGTCGATCCGGTCGCTGCATGTCGAAAGCGACTCGAATTGGATGGCAACGCAACTGCTTCTGCGCGCGAGCGCATGCCACCTTCAGTAGAGGTGCCTGGGTCACCTAAGGCTGTTTTCTAATATTAAGAAATGCTATCGTCCCGATTTTGGACAATACCAACAGCCAAAAAAGGTGCGCTGTGGTTGGTGTTCATTGTTGGCTTGCCTCTGGGCTAGACTTGAGCACAACTCCTTTTGCTCAAAACCCTAAACCCTAAACCCTAAATAGTAGTTTCCATTTTCTTTTCCATCATCCTAATACAACCCCAACATCCTAATCATGAACCCCAAGTCCCTTCAAGCATCAACATCCAAACCTTAAGCCCTGAATCTGAGGGTTTATATAGGGATAATGGAAAAGAAAATGGAAACTACTATAATGTATAGGGATTATATAGGGATAATGGAAAAGAAAATGGAAACTACTATGATATATAGGGTTTATATAGGGATAATGGAAAGTAGCTCAGCATGTCTTGCTGTCAGCCCCCTTGTGCCAATGCGTGGCCACAGCATTTGCAAGCAAGTACGGGCTGGCTACTTTGGAGGGATTTAGTAGCGAGTTATGCTTATGGCCAGCAGATCCAAAAACGATTACTGCCTATAAATGTTGCTGATGTGAGCATCATTCTTTGTAAGGTTGATGACCCGAAGCCCTAAAACCCTAGACCGTGTCAGTGATGCACTTTTACAGGTATTTACTGACTACAGTGTTTCTTTCATCTCCACAGCGCTAAACCCTCAGCGCTATGTTTTACAAGACGAACAACCACAAACCGATAAACCCCAAACCCCAAAACCTGAACCCCGAAGCCCGAAATCGAAGACCCTCAAACCCTGAACCCCCAACCTCTCAACCCTACACCCTAAATCTATAGTAGTTTCTATTTGCTTTTCCATTATGAACCCTATATTCCCCTATACTACCCGTATAAACCCTATATAACACCGTCAGACAGATTGGGCAGCTGAGGCTGGGGCTTGGCAAAGACCGAAGCAACTTGATTCGTGTTGGCTCTCCCAAAATTAGACGTACGTTTCAAGCGGATATAGGGTTTTTATGGGAGTATACAGGATTTAGGGTGTAAGGTTTCAGGATTTCATGGTTCGATGGTTTACGGTTGTAAGGTGGGATAAGGTAGGGTTTCAGTTTAGGCATACTACCCCAAGAGCGGAGACTCAACTGGTAAAGGACATGGAAAATGAAATAGCACCTGCTTTCATACAGGGCATTGCGACAGGTACTAAGTGGGAATTTGGGTTATCACAACAGAGGCCTGCCTAAACCGTAGGCCCCAAACCCTAAACCCTATAGAGGCCTGGTCTTTACGCAGTGCGCCTTACCTGGTCGCAGCCCGAGCTCCCTGACACGAGCGTATGCTGGTGGGCCTTGGCAGGAAGCGCGGGGGCTTGGGCTTAACATGCCAAAGGGGCTATAGTCTAAACTCCTTAAAGGTGCGTCATATAGGGGATTATAGGGGACCATTATAGGACTGACTAGGGGGAATGCTGTTGTGGGAGTTTAGACTATCGCTCAACTGGTGTATGTTACTGTAAGGGTATATAGGGGTATCTAGGGAGATATGCCGATGTATAGGAGCATGGGGAGTTTAACGTGGTACCTGCATTTCTGTGATGGAACACGATTTAGGGTTTAGTGTTCTTCCGGTTCCCTCACCAAACAGATCCCTTCCTAAAAGTCCTAAAAGCCCTAAACCTTAAACCCGAAACCCTAAACCCTAAAACCCTAAACCCTAAAACCCTAAACCCTAAAACCCTAAACCCTAAAAACCCTAAACCCTAAACCCTAACTCTCAGAGCCACGCCCGGAACTAAAAAGCAAAACGCTCAAACCCTGGGCACGCTAAGGTGCTATCCTCTCTGCTCCGCAAATTTCTCATGTAGTCCCTAGGGTTTAGGGTTTAGGGTCTAGTACCTGAACCTACACATCCGCAGCCATATAGATCCCGCTCCCACAATATCGTGAACCTTCTGGATTCTCAATCTCTCGTGTCACCAAAGTTGTAAACCCCGAATACTGCAACAGCAAACCCAACTTCGTGTAAGCCCATGCGTAGACAACCCTTGCAGGATGAACTGCCGAGTCTGCTGCAGGCGTCTCTGTTCCGCTCCAACGAGGCAAGGTTTAGGGTTTACGGAGGGGTTAGGTTCAAGTTTGGGGCCTGTAATTTCCCCATCTCAGCCTCCGAGGCTTCCCAAGAAAGGATTGTACAAGCCTGATGTGTGGGTAATGGCCTGGAAACTTTCCGCCTGAAAACTCCCCTAAGTAGTGACTAGTGTTCTTTGAGGGTATTTTGCGGCCGCCGATAGATCTCGAATGCCTCTGCCTGATTGTAAGCTGAGCCCCGACCCAGTTGTTAAAAGCCATGTAGTACATGGTTATATAGGGCTTAGGGCATAGGGGTAATAGGGAAGAATGAAATGGAAAAGAAAATGGAAAATGAAATGGAAACTGCGATTATTTACATTGGGTGAGTGGTTTGCAAGTTTATTTCCTTGTGGTTGGATATTACTTCATTTTCTTTTCCATTATCCCGATATTACCCCGATATTATCCCAATATTGCCCTAATATCACACCAATATTGGTAAGCTTGCATGGTTCGTGGGGATCCATAGGTTCCCCTTCAAGTGGCTTAAAGGGGTCATATGGTGAGTAGGCTTTGGAGGTGTTAGTAGGGAATGGAAAATCACATGGAAAAGCAGATGGGACATGAAAAGGAACTGGAGAGTTCAGAGGGATGTAGGGTCTAGGTTTTGGGGTTTACCTACTTATTGTTGGTAGGGAGTGGAGAAATACCCAAGACAATCCCAGCTGAGGAGAGACATCAAGATTCAGATGATAAAGACTCTGATGGTGCCTGGGATGTTCTTTGGAGCTCAGTTTGGGGTTTCGTGTTTGTTGAGCCGCTCTGTGAGCCCTGAACCCTGAGCCCCAACCCTAAACTGGAACCCCAAACGCACGACTATCCTAAGGCCCTAAACCCTAAACCCTAGCATCCCCTACTTTCTGATCAGCTTGACATTTGCCGAAAAAGTGTGGCTCAGCTTGCAGGCTCTCGTCGCTAGGGGCTAAGTGGGATTGTTTAGGGTTTTGGGTTTAGGGTTTAGGGGATTGTCCAGGAGTATGTGATTTTTTTGACGTCCCTTGTTGGAAGAATCTCCAAGTTTTGGCAAACTGTTCGGACCTTTTTCCAAAGCTAGCATGCATTGCGGGCAAAGTCACGCGAAAAGCCAAGAATTGGCATCAAGATGCCCGCCTTTTAAGTCATCACCGTCTTTGTTTTACCGTTATTGGGAGTAATGTTTCTATTATCATCGTTTTTAGTAGTTATAATAATAGTAGTCAGTTATATTAGTAGTATTAGCATGTATGCGGAGTTGAGGCACATGGAACGCAACGCGCGTTGTGCTGACTAGCTCACTGGTGGCGCTTCTTTTATCCTTTGTTGCATCCATGTACCTCTCCTTTAGCTCACCGATGCTTTCAAGTGAGCAAGTTACTTATGCAGCTCCTGGGCTACGGTTTAGGGTTTGGGGTTTAGGGCTTAGGGACGCAATGGTTATTTGGTAGTTTCCACAAGTAGAGGAACCTCTAATATAGACCCCCAAATATTCAAACCCTCATTACCGGGTACCCAGAAAAGATACTCTGAATTTTTGGGAACCTTAAATAACCCCAAACTTTACCCCAATAAACAGTTGGATTTCGGGTCGACGCCCTCGGCCCTAGGGCCATAGGGTCAAGCGTTTAGCTTGGGATTGAGGATTTAGGGTTTTGGGGTCTGCAAAGGCTTTCCAGTTGCGTGCCCCCTTCCTCTTCTCCCTTAACTCTAATCTTTGCCCAAACCAGTTCTTCGCCCCCAAAACATTCTCCCTATAGCCTGAGATAGGCAAAAAGTTCTACCTGATGCCAAGCCCTAAGCCCCCCCGTGAAAGAGCGCATCCTGCTTGTAGCAAGTTCCATTGCGCAACTGAGGCTTGGTACTCCAAAGTTGCCGACCGAATTAGGGCGTTGCTGGCAGAGGCTGAGATGTTCTTGCAACGCCCTTTCAGTGATTTCGTTCAGTATTGAACAATTAGTACGATAATTGCTATAATTACTATTGTTATTGCAACTACTACTGTTGAAGGAAGAAATCTTGCACCACATGGGGTCCCAAGCCAGTGTAATTTCTAGGGCTTTAATGATTTAAGGTGGTGCAAGATTTCCTCCATCAACGGTATTCTTACTATTAGTGCTTTTACTATTAGTGATTTCGTAAAACTGGCATGTTTTTTTTTATGTTGAGTTTTTTGGGGCTTCCCAGTCATTGTGGAGGAATGGTAGTTGGTGTATAAGTAACAGTCTCAAACCATGGGCCCATCTGGAGTGTTTGTACCTAAATGCCTCTATCTAGTTTCGGTGTGTGCTTCTGCTGGACATCCAAACTGCTGGCTGTGTCCCAAAGACAGGATCATCTGGTAAGCCTAAACCCTAAACGATAAACCCCAAACCCTTTGGAGTTTGCATCTTTCAGATTCAGGGCGTTGCAAGTGGTAGTTCCCAAAAGGAACGCCAAGGTAGACCCCAAAATGCTTAAAATCCTTAATCATCGGGACTTACAGCGACCCTCTGATTTCCCACGTCTCACTTCCCACCTCCCGCCACCTCTCACGTCCCACCTCCCGCCTCTTCCACCACAAGCCCTAAAGTCTAAACTCTACAGCCTGAAGCCTGAAACCCGAGGCCTGAAAGCCTTACCCCAAACTCTACACCCCCAAACCTCCTAAATATCCCAAACTCTCCAGATACCCTAAATAACCTAGATACCCTAAATACCCTAAACCCTAGATAATCGAAATACCCCTCAACCTCTAAACCTGTAAGGAAAAGCCGGTTGCTGGCCCAGCCTCGGTAGCAACTAGAATCCGCAACATGAGCAACCTCCTGGATGTCCCTTGAATGCTTAGGGTTTAGGGTTGAGAGTATATGGGTTTATAGGAGCTATATGGGGAGATATAGGGGACATGTATATGTATATATATATATATTTGGATGTCACTTGAATGCTTAGGGTTCAGGGTTTAGGGTAAAGGGTGTGGGGTTGGGGGTTTCGGGTAAAAGGTCTAGGGTTGGCGGTCAAGGGTTTGGGAGTGAGGGTGAAGGGTTTAGGGTTTAGGGTAACGGGTAAAGGGTTTGGGTTTAGAGTAAAGCGTTTGGGGTTGAGGGTAAAGGGTATGTAATGTTTAGGGTTTAGGATAAAGGGTTAGGGGTTTAGGGGTTTAGGGGCTTAGTCCCTTGAATGTGTAGGGTTTTACATTGGGTATGCCCCCACCGACTAGCAGCATATATATATATATATTAGGATAGTATTCAGGGCTTCATATATATATATATATAGAGAGAGAGAGAGAGTGAAAGAGAGTCATATTGAACTTATTATCCAACTGATCCCGGGCGGGGGCAGTACCCATGCTTTGGGACCCTTTGGGTTTGGGGTTTAGCGTGTAGGCTGGAGGGTACAGCGACTGATAGAAGGCATATAGGGGTATATGGGGAGATAAGGGATAGATATTGGGGTATGTAGGGACGTCCCTTCAGTGCTGATGTGATGTTGCGGTTCCAAGACTTGGAGGGGTCCCTTTCTGGGGGTTACTGGAAAGGGTTCATATAGGGATAGTCAGGAGTTTCCAGGTATTTAGGGATTAGTATGTTATTTGGTGGTCTCCAAATTAGAGGTCTCTTTTCGGGGTTGGCGAAAAACATGGGTTATCGTTGTTGGGATTCTCCATTGGCTTGGCACTGGCACTATCTATGGAACCAACCATGTCGAAACAAGGGGACCCTAACGGTTGATACTGAACAGTTATAGTCCCCCTTAAGTAGGTCGAATATGGGGTGTATGGGGATCTTACTATTAGTGGATATACCCAAAGCCATATTCTATCTACTTAAGGGGGATTATAACCCTAAACCCTAAGCCCTACATTCTTCTACTTGAGGGGAACCATATACATACGGAGATCTTATTTGGCAAGGTATAGGGCACATATAGCGACTAGCAGTATATGGTTGATACAAAAATTGTCCAGCACCCTTCGGCCCTACGCATTGGGAATCCCGGTACTCTAGTATACTGAGCGCATGCAGGACTTGCAATATCAAAAGTAGGGACATACAGAGATTCTAAGAAGGGTAGCCCCTAAACTCCACCCCTAAACCCCTAAACCCCAAACCCTAAACCACGGCCCCAAACCCCAAACCCTCTTAACCGTAGGTTGCGCCTAAATCTGGGTGTTTAAGGTTTTGGGGTCTTTGGGGCAGGGTTTGTGGGAGAGTTTAGTGACTTACGGGTTCAGAGGTTGGAAGTTTTAAGGGTTTGAGGTTTAAGGACTGTTTCTCCACAGCTAGGTCCGGTTCATGGTTTAGGGTTTGTTCAAGTTTTGCGTTGTTTGTGTTCTGGCTATGCATTATGTGGGTGTATCGGGCTCTAAGGATAATATTGATTGGATGTCCCTTGGATTTGGGGGCTTCCTAGGGTTCCCATGTGTTGGGGATGAATATAAGTAATATAAGGAAGCAATGGCGGCTTTTGCTAGGGGTTATGTGGAAATTGTTTGAGAAACTTCTGTTTTGGGGTTTTCCAGCATTCGGGTTCGAATTGTACGCCTAGGTGTTAAGCACGTTTGGGGCTGTTTTTTTCTGTGTTCCCCCGTTGTTGTTCAAACCTGTGCTTGTGGTGTTAAGGGTTGTATAGCTCTTCATGTTGGAGTTGCATTATACCCCTCCCCCCCACCGTCCGAGTGAACTATCTGTTCTGGGGGAGCGCAATAATAGTTAGCATCTGTTTAGAACCAGGTGCGATATAGTTAAAACCGTTGCATGGAAAATAATGAAAACAGTGTTCTCCGAAAATGTTATAGTTGTGGGTCTTGTTATACTTTTGTTCCGGTGGCAGAATTTTATGAATGTGGGTCTAGTCCTGATGTGAAGTCAACATTAAGTAGTCCCTTCTTATTTCCAGCCTGAATCTGAGCCCTAAAGCCTAGATCCTAAACCGTAAATGCTGAAGCTAAAGCCGCAAATTAGGCTTCTACCTGCTATGCTTTATTACCTCTACCATACGCCCATAGCCTCAGCAAAAAACCCTTGTCTACGTTTTCCCGAGTTTCTAAGCAGAGGTTACGCAAGAGGACATCTATACCGAATTCTGGGAAAGTCTGTCGTCAGATGTTCTGATCTTTCGGGCCTACACGCCCTTACTGAACTTCTACATCAAGGCGACGTATCCAAAGCCGACTCCGCCGCTGGACCATCAACTATTGTGGGGTTTAGGGCTTAGGTGCTCTGTGCCCTGCGGGGTTTATGGCTAAGCTAAGCTGAGGCAGAGTAGCAACCTACCCGCACAATCAATCAATAAACGGTTGTACTGTCGGAGCAGGTTCCCGAACCTCAAGCATACCTCCAGACTAGTACAGAGGCAAGCCGTACTCAAAGGCTTTAACGCCCTAAACAAAGGCAGCCTTTGATTCGTACAGGTAGTTGTACAGAATTCTAGGCTTGCAAGGGTCCCTGCTGAAAATTGTGCAGGAGTATCCCTAGACTCCCACAAATATTTTACCCTAAACCCTAAACCCTTGAAGCACTCAGCCTGAAGCTCACAAGCCCACGAGCGCCAGTCCGCGCTGTTGGGTTTAGGGTTGAGGAAGGCCTAGACCCTTACCCGTACAAACCCATCTAAAACTCTGTGAACAAGGGGCCCGTATTATGAGAAGGCTCCTAGTCCCTGAATCCTAAACCCCAATCCCTGCTGGGTAGCGTGGTTGAGTCGTTCCGGGTTTGTCTGAAGTCATTACGCAGGCGTGTGTACTTGGGGGCGCGTGTGGTTGGGGATTACTGCTTCGGTGCGTGGTCGATGCAGCATTTGTGCCAGTGTTTGTTCACTTTTTCATTTGCTTGTAGCTCATGTTTTCCTCTGAAGGCGAAGTCTGCGGGGGTTTGAAAACTGGCAACGCGCTCCGCTGTAGTAGAGGGGATTGATTGATGATCAATGTCTTGCCCATCCTCGCACAGACATCACGCCGCACCATGACACGGATCAAAATTACCTCCTGCAAGTAGTTGCTGAACATATCTTATAAGTTTTGTGGAACCTCGCCTGGATTCATGCAGATTGCGCTGGGGCTAGGGTTTTCACTATCCATAATCAGGATGCCAAGAGTTGCCGGTTCCCCGTGCCTTAATATGATGCGTCAAATTGAAGAGCCCCTGGTGATTGGCGTGAAGCTGCAACATGACATGTGGTGTTTGGGGTCCCTGTTGACCAACACTTCACAGGCCATGCAAGAGTTCTTTGAGTTCTTTGAGCTTTTGCAAGCTCTGTCGAAAGCGCATGGTCACTTTGTTTGAATCTTCCTGGCTCGACTTAACGCGGCTTCGGGCTAAGCCTGCATGAAGAATTAGAGGTGTGGTGCCGTACGGTCCACTGTTCGTAAGCCCTACACTTTCAACCCTAAACCCTAAAACCCAAGGCAGCAGCAGCTCATTTGTCAGTCGCTGCGCTTTGAGCTCGAGCGTTTTAACCAGGTCCAGGGTTCAGGATTTTGGTTTTTGGGTTCATGATTAGGGCTTAGGGTTCAGGGCGCGAGGTGCTTAGGCTTTAGGACTTAAACAAGGGGTTCAGGGCCAGGGCTCAGGATTTAGGACTTCAACTTAGGGCTCAGTGTTAAGGCTTAGGGTATCGGCTTCAGAGTTATGGTTTCAGAAAGGGCTTTAGCTTCAGGAGGGATATGCGGGGTTCTCAAATGCATGAAAGAATTCTGGGATTTGTGTTGATGACTCTCCTTGGGTCCAGCGGTATTTTCTGAGAAGCTGCCATATGATGTTTTACAAAAGCTATATAAGGGTTTCCCAAAATTAGGAGTACCTTTTTGGGGGTTCCCATAATAAGGACTATAGTGTATTGGGGTCTATATTGGGGTCCCCCTATTTAGGGAAACTACCACACTTTACATGCAATTTATATATGTGTACACATGTCATGTGTCATGACGATTGTTCGATTGTGGGAGGACGGGCATTACCCGCCCTCAAACTGACATGGAACCACTGCAAAAGCCCTATCGAGACTACTGTCTTGATTAACGGGGCTGTATGGGATCCGGCAGTCATGATTTAGATATCCTCACAAACACCACTGCCCATGTCATTTTGCATATGCTTTTCCATTTGATTCTCCCTTATTCGGCGGGTACATCCTTCGACCAACCTTACATAGATCATACCCCCTCTTACCCCTGTATATCCCCTTCCATCCCTCTCTTGAGGGATCTATATAACCCTTACATAAACCCTAAGCCCTAAACCCCAAAGTAGTATCGGTAATTATTCAAGTTTTAACTTAGGGTTGATAGGTTCAGAGCTTGTCTTATGGGTGGCTTCGGTGAGCAGGGCAAAATGCGATGGGTCCGCATGATAGCTTAATATAGAGGTTTAGGGTTTGGGGTTTAGTTTAGGGTTTAGGATACTTTGTACCAAAACCCTTCTACTACTCCCCACGATAAGCTCCCGAAACCAAACCAAACTTAAGCAGGTTTGCTAGGGGCTGTCGCTCAAGCTTTGCTGAAACCATTTTCAGCCTCCCTTCCCAAGACCCGCGGAGCAGGCTAAACCGCTATACCTGAGAGCCCGTATCCTGCAACCTAATTCTAAACCCAAAATCCTAAATCCTAACCCTAAAGCCTCAACCCTGAATCCTAAATCCTAAACCCTAAATCCTAAACCCTAAATCCTAAGCCTAAATCCCAACTCTGAGCCCAAAGCCTTAAACAGTTAAATCGCAACGCTTACGCCGGAAACCTTAGCTTGGAACCCTGAACTCCTAACCCCGAAGCCTTGACGTGCGAACTCTGAATTACCAAGATTCTTTCCCTCCAAAAAAAATCATGTGCCCTTGAGAGGGTCTAGTTGTTCAAGGTTTGGGAGCAAAATTTCAAACACTTACACTGCGAAGGCCCTTAGCGACTTCGATGCGTGCGTTCATGCAAAGAACATCCGCGGGACTGCAGCCTGGCTTCACGAGATTACTGGACCTCAAGGGTTCCGAGTCTAGGTGTCGGTCACTCTAATTATCTGAAGTATTCTTACATGGGCCGTGACGGGTTTCTTCTGTCAATCTTCAAGGATTACAGCTTTGTAGTCGGTTTCTGATTGAGCTTTGGGGGCCTTCCTGTGTTCAATGGTTCTACTGGTCGGATGCAGCCTTGCACAACTTTTTAAGTAGGCTTCCTTTTGGGGACAACAAATTGGAATCGCATCCTGCCTCAATTGGTCTTGAGTTTTTTCCTCTCAAGGGTCCTGGCGGGCCGAATCAAGACAACAAAGGAAGACAGCTCGTATACAGGAGGATCTGTGTATGTATGTATGTATGTATGTATGTTTGTTTGTTTGTTTGTGTTGAAAATACACTCCTTTGTGTCACTTAGGTGACACTTGACATGCCAACTTATGTTGGCTCAAGACTTGATTCCGCCTGCGGCATAAA
>CAJNIZ010044473.1:14278-29004 GCA_905231905.1 Symbiodinium pilosum
CTTTCCCAAAATGGGCGGACCCCAACATAGACTCCAAAGCACTATAATCCTTAGTATGTGAACCCTCAATAAGGTACCCCTAATTGTGGGAAACCCCCTTTTAAACAGGGTTTTTTGGCTTCGGGCCCGGGGTCCCTAAACCCCAATCCCAAAATCCCCACTCCGAATCTCTAAAGCTCTCTGCCTTGTATGAATGTTTCAAAATACAAGCTCTGCCGACTTTGAGTTCATTCTGGAGCTTTAAGCAAGGTTTCAGGTACCGGAAACAAGGTTTCAACTAGTTAGCATTGGTTAGACAGTAGTTCTGCCACCCATGTCTGACTACCCACAAACCTCCAAGTAACCTCAAATCCCAAATCCTGATCTCTCGAAGCCCTGAACCTCAAACCTCAAACCCTAACAATCTAAAGCTGAGGAAAAGGCGTTTGCAGAGCTCTCAGTCGTTCTTCGGCTCTTATGTATGCACACTTTACCCAAGAAAGCCTATGTAGTTCCGTTTTGCGGTCGGGCATGGGCTTTTGGCAAGGAACCTTCATCTACTACCGAAAAAGGAACTACGTAGGAGGCCTTGGGTACTGCCCTAAGCCAGCCTCAACCATTGGGGTTTACGGAGAAGGTTTTCGGTTTTTGGGTCAGGCGGCTCTAGGGCTCTGACAGCTTTGGTCTCTGCACGCCCTTTAGAGTTTGTGGGTTTAGGGTGCCCCGAAATCGAAGATTCTTGTCCGTGCCGTGTCTGTTTGGGCACTTCTCTCCTGTCTAACCCCTTGATGTCCAAGAAGCCAAGCTTCATCCCTGAAATTCATCCGAACCCTAAATGGGGTTTAGTGATATGTCTCCAAAAACAAATGGAGATCCAAGTGGAAAATGCCAAAGAAACGGAGACTTGAATTATATGTGATTTATATGTACTATAGTCTAAACTTCTTAAAGGGGTTATATAGGGGAGTATATAGGGAACTACTATATGGGTTATTAAGGTGGATACTAGGAGTTTAGACAATGATTCATATGGGGTTCATTGTTATGTGGAAAGGGGCTTTAGTTACCCCACCTCACCCTCCCCAACGAAGGACCCCTGTGAACATCATCTGACTCCTCTAAGGTCCTTATGGCTTACTTATGACGGTATGAACTATAGTCTAAACTCCTTAAAGGGGGCTTATATAGAGGATTTTATAGGGGGCTACTATAGGGGTTATGAAGGGGGATACCAGGAGTTTAGGCTACAGCTCATATGAACTATATAGTCTAAACTGCTTAAAGAGGATTATATGGGGGAGTATTATGGGGGTTATGAAGGGGGATCCTAAACCCTAAACTGACATGAACCCTTCCATTGCTGAGTCCCAGACCCTACTGTAAGCCCCATCCAGGCATACGATCACTATTTGAAGGCAGCAGCACTTTACGAAGGCTACGATCCCATGACCAGCACAGAGGTGCTTTACAAGGGAGTGACGCTTGGTATTAGGTCCAGGGGTTTTGGGCTTCAGGCTTAGGGTTAAGGGTTTACTGTGCCCTTGTCAGATATTGCCATTTTAGGGAGCAATGAGGAACGTAATATGGTTTCAAGTCATATCCCGCTAAGGAGCCATGTGCAAGCTTATAGTCCCCCTTACGACATGGAATAGCAAAGGAAAACCTGCTGTTCCATCGGATCTTATGGAGTAGAGGGGCTACTACAAGGATCCCTCTCTCCACTGCCTGCTGGCAACCACTACTCAGCCGTTACAAATGATGTGTAAATGTTTTGAAATGTGCTGGCCTTTGCTGGCGCACCTGTTCCGGAATTTTAATTGTGATATTTTCCGTTACCTGAGTTTCAGATAACCTGACGCCTCAAGACTTTGAACAGCCATGAATATCCATATGGAAGTTTGCAAGAGTTAGGGTCCCCCTACATACCCCTACCGTAGGTCTACATTGGGTACTGCCCCCATGCATTAACAGTTGGATAATATGTATACTATAATTATGTATAGCCCGTCATGGACCCAAAATACTCCCATTTTTTTGCCATCCCGAAATCTGCACAGCATGCAAGGACCGATTCCCAGCTGGTCTACACCCCGGTTGCAGTGCAGAAGCCGGCAATTCGGGATGAAGTGCTCGTCGCCTTGACTACAGAAGGAAGATGTTTTGAGGTGCGGGGCGAGGGTTGGAGGATTTATCCTCAGAATGATTTTGTTGGCATTCCTGCTGTTGTTATATTCATTACTGGGCGGGCTTATGCTTTGTCATAAAGAGAGTTTGTGAAGTGGTTTTCACTTGCTGGTGTTCGGCCTAAAATGAGGTTCTCATAGTTGAGGCGCCAGTGCTACCTGAAAGGGGGATGCAATTAGATTTAGAATCCTGTCCCGCTTTTACCCTTGGAAGGATGGGCCACTATGGTAGTATGCCCTAGCTGTTTGCTACGGTGGTGGATTCTAGGGCTCATTAAAGATACATGGTTTTTCAAATACCTGGTATACGCCCACATTATGAGTATGTACCAGGTATGTAAGGACCCATGGATCAAGGACTCATACTAGGGACCCATAATTCTATCGTAAACAGTATATGAGTCCTAAATAATATACCCTGAGCCCTAAAATCTGAAACCCAAACCCTAAAACCCAAAACTTAAGCCCTAAACCCCAAGCCCTAACCCCCAAACCCTAAATCTTCAAGCCTAAACCCTTAACCCCTGAACCCTAAACCCCAAACCTTGGCTTAAATTTTCCCAGGTTATTCGAGGGCCGGACAAGGGAAAGATGGGCCGCGTGATCTGGTTGTACCTGGGCAGTGCAGCATCTAGGGTATTAAAGTTTTTAAGTGTTTTTTAGTGGTCTTTTTGGTCTAGGTGATTTAGGTTTTAGGGTCTTTATGTTTTTCGAAAGTTTTTAGGTGTCTTTAAGGATTTTAGGGTTTAGGGTTTAGGGTTTAGGTTTAAAGTGGATAGACAGCTGAGAAGTTAGTGCTCATGGTTTAGGGGGGGAATTCTGGCTATATAGGGATATGTAGGAACATACGGGAATACATAACTTGGGATATAGGGATTTGTCTCGGGCTGTCCTGAAGACAATTTTCAAGCTTTGCTAATATGAAGCCGCCAATTATAGTTGTTAACCCTAAGCGCTAAACCCTTTTCTGTTTGAGGTGTCCAGGGCGCGGGTTCGCTGAGTCTGGGGTGTCAGTGTTGGGGAGTTCAGGGTGTTGAGTCAGTTAAGGGTACAACGTTGAGTACATAGAAGGTACCTGGCTCCTGGCAGACCCCTGAATTTTCTTCAGCATTCTCAGAAGACTCTAGATATGTGCGGCCTAGCCAACGCAAAGGCCTACATCCTAAACCGCAAACGAGGTCGAGCCCTTGATGCTACAAACCCCAGCATGTGAATCTTAGACCCCTGATCTTGCTGCTCGTTGGTCAGGGACTGGAGGAATGAAAGAGAACATGGAACCTACTAGTGAGTCTAGAGTTAGTAGGCACGAAGGGAATGGAAAATAATTTGCAAAGTGTTACATGGCGTCAAAATCTAAACTCCGCAAAGGAGGATTGTATGGGGGATTGTATAGGGGACGATTATAGGGCTTGTTAAGGGGGATGCTCGGAGTTTTGATGAAGGCTCACATGATGGGGATGACGTAGTGGCTACCATAAGGATGCACTCCTCCATTCCTAGCCTGTAAGAAATCCCTGGTGCCGATGCACCCTAGTCGCTGCTCTGAAAGAATGATGGAGTCGTAGTCTTTAGCATACGGCATATTCATCTTAGAGCTTCGGTGCTTTGAAAGCTATTCTGTTGATTCTGAGTTACGGATTAAGCAATAGTTTCCATGACGTTAGTGTTGTTTTGTTCTTTAATGTTAGCGCCGCGCTTGAAATCTGACCAGAAAAAACCCATCGCTAGGTGAATCTCTGACTTGTTTTTAAGACCTTATTCTTCAGCAGCTGGCAGACTGGGCTAGCGGCACAAGTACTTATTTTCCAGAACCTCTGACATGCAACTGTAGAACATTCGGCGACCAATGTGCAAGGATTCCCGAAGAAGAGTTCTAACCAGTTTTTCCCGCTATGACAAATGTAAAGCCGCTTCAAGACCTCAAAACTTCAACGGTCCTAAGCCTAAACACTATGCTGTAAGCTTCGAACCCTGACCCCTAAGCTGAAAACCCCAACCCTAAATCCTAAACCTTAAAGCCTAAATCAAAAGTCCTTAAACCTAAATCCCTAAGCTGGAAACAAGCCGAACCTCAAAAGGTATGATGGCCTCACTGCCACGGTGAAGCTGGAGCCGAACCAGCTTTTGGGCGGTTCTCAGCTCGTAAAAGGAGCACCTCAGCAGGGTTTGGGTTTAAGATTCAGGGTTTAGGGATCAGGGTTTAGGGTTGAGGTGTTAGGAATTAGGGATTTTCCTGGGAATCCAAGTTTATAAACAATACCTACATGGGGCTCTTAAGTCAACAAATATTACCTACCTCGGGGCTGTTCAGATCCTTAGAGTTAGGATGATTGGTTTAGGTTTGGGGGGTTGAAGTGTATGGATCCAAAGTTAGGGTTTAGGGGGCTGATCCTTGGCTGGTTTGGGTTTAGGGTTTAGGGCTGAGTAGGATTTAGGGTTTAGGGTCTATTAGGGGACGTTCATCTTTGGTTCACTGCATTGCCGCAGGTCAGGTTTAAAGGGCTTTCCTCATGTGAGGGACTTCGGACTTATTTCCATAGGCAAGTATTTATCTCAGCACATCCAAACAGTCCTTAAGGTGGATCCCCATAATCCATGCGTGAAGCCAATCATTTATCCCCAGAGTCCTTAAGAAGCCCCTTGCAGGGAGCCTTCAGCTCCTGAACCCTAAGCCCTAAACACCAAACCCTACACCCAAGACCGAGTATGGGCGAATTCCTGAAAATCATTTTGGCTGGATGTGCGCTGGCTTTTTGGGGGACTTCATTTTCTGGGGGGGGGGGTTATTATTTGTTTAGGTCAAGTCTTGGGTCACTCCCCCTTACGGTAACTGTCCTTAAAGGGGTCTTATTGAGGGGGCGATGATAACTCCTATTACCCATTAAGGTAACAGTTGGTGAAAGGTTGGGTCCTTCTTCACATTGCCCCGGACTCCCCGAGCCCACCCCCCCTTTGACCCAAACACCATGAAGCCCTCAAAGTTAGGGTTTAGGGTTTAGGGTTTAGGGGCGCTCTTTATCCTCAAGCCCCTGACTTTCAACTGAGGTGCGGGAAGTTAAGTCCTTTCCGCAGTCCTGGTGGCTTGAACGCAAGTTTATTTTCCCCTCCGAAGTAGATAGGATATGGGGTATATGGGGATCTTATTATGGTTTCTAGGAATTCCATATTCTAGCCACTCAAGGGGGTCTGTAGGCTTAGGAATCAGGCTGCTGGAGTGATATTCTCGGGCGAGCGCCCTGAAGCTAAAGCGCTAAACTCAGGCTGTCAAGACTCAAGGGCTCAGGGAACTCTAGGGAAGCCGACAAATTCTTTTCCTGGGTTCTATCGGGTTCTATCCACGTTAGAACGACCCCAGCACAGGCCTTCAGTAAGGGTCCAAGTACCTAATAATCAAATAGTCACCCAGCACCTGCACTGTATGTACTATTACCCACATCCCAAGTACCTAAATATGGGGTGCTTCGACTTTTAGGGATTCAACAATGACTACAATTGTAGTGGTCTTGTTTGTTTTCAGGCCTGAGCGTTCGTTGTATGTGTACGCCTCGGGGTGTCTACACGCCTACTGAACATAGGCACCCTATGCGACATCGATTTCTGAAAGCTACATTTCTGGTCATGGGGTGCCCATGTGAGAGGAGCTGAAACTGCAATGCTAGCTTGTTCCTCTGCTCGAATTACCCATGCTCTACGTGCTCTCCTCAACAAGCTGGCCCCCAGGTTCGTTTAAGGCTCGATCCCTCATTTGTCCCCTTCCAGAAGATACGTTCTCCGAACAATCCCCAAGACTGGCTAGAAGCCATAGTAGAAGCTACAGAAGATTCCCATGCTTACATCCTCGGATACCGCCGGCCTTAACACCTTCAGACCATTGCAGATCGAGGAAGGTCTTGTTTTTCAGCGAGCGTGTATAGGGTTCCTTGGGAATATTGGTGAGTGTACATGCATGGTCAATTTGGAGAGGGCGACCGCGAAATCTCTTGTCTTGG
The DNA here is from genome assembly GCA_905231905.1 of Symbiodinium pilosum. Lineage (NCBI taxonomy): Eukaryota > Dinophyceae > Suessiales > Symbiodiniaceae > Symbiodinium > Symbiodinium pilosum. The sequence goes on from CAJNIZ010044473.1 coordinate 20,430, forward strand.
CAGACCTAGGAATGGACAAGAACATTTCAACCATCAGGGATTCTGTAGGGGCTGCAGTAGGGATCCAGTCCGAGCAGGGTCGGATATAGCCTGAACCAAAGCCTGGGGACTCTACCCCTGATTGAAAACGTCCAAAGTCCTAGACTCCTTACATCCCCCAACTACCAGCGCACCATACCCCCCAAAACCCACCAAAACATTAAACCCTACACAACCTCCATATTTCCCCCGGATCCCCCAGCCCTAAACTCACTGATGCGTCCCTTCAGTAGCCGCTTTAAAGCTGCAGAGAATATGAGAGAGTTCATTTTGTTGTCCACTGCTTCATTCCGTATTAACCACCAGCAAGCTAACCCATCACCCGAAGCCTCATGCCCTTACAAACCCCAAGGTTCCATTTCATTGTCAATTTCTTTTGTAGTTTGAAGTTCCTTTTGAATCATCCCTAGGTAGCCCTAAAGGGTAGCCTAAACTCTAAACTCTAAATCCTAAACCCTCAACCACAAAGCCAACACCGTGGCGAACTTAGGATTGCGCTGACCAGGACGAACGAGCAGAATCGAGTGCTAGATCTTGTCCTGGCAGGCTTTCAGTGGCCAAATTCCTGGTTCCCCTATTCATGGGAGCTATTGAAGGGGCCAATATGTATGTCCACACACACGCTCTATATATATATATGTATATATATATATACATATATACTTATATATATATATATGTATGTATATGTATACATGTATAGATTCGGGGCGTAGGGCTTGGTGCAGGGTGTTGGCCTGTGGGGCTTACGGTTGAACTTAGGGCTCGCGTCTCAGCTTCAAGGCATGTGGAGTTGGCCTTATATGTACCCTTAAACCCCTACGCACTGAACACCCGGCCCCAAGTGGACTATTTCCCGTTTAGGTTCGGGGTTTACCCTCCCCAAAGTTAATATGGAATCCCAGAAAGTCTGTGGATGAAGGAAATGTTACATCCGCTAGGATCCCCAAGGTATTGTGAACAGCACCCCAGCTCCTTGGCTCTTAAACCCTCATAGTCCCTCTTAAGTATCTACTTAAGGGGGACTATAACCCTACTCCCTGATCCTTAAACCTTAAACTTTCCCAGGAACTGCGACGTTTTTCACCTGCTGTCTCACGTATCCGCTAGAGACGATAAAGGCCCGGGTGCAAGCTAGTCAGCCGCCCCTCGGGGGCGAAGACTTTGCTACCACAGCATCTGGGAGGTGTGATGAGAGTACTTTGCTTTTTTCTTGTAATGCTATTTGGAGGTTTCTATGAATCTGGGGCCCCAATATACAGACCCGTATAAATTTCAACCCTAAACCCTAAACCCTACAACCCTAAACCCTAAACCCTAAAACCCTAAAACCCTAAACCCTAAGCCCTAAACCCTAATGTCCTTGAAGAAGGAGCCCCCCACGCCTGAATCTTGCAGGCCCTGCCTTGCTAATGCCTAGGACCTGGGTATTGAGGTTTTGGGTTTAAGGGGGTTTACGCTATTAGGGTTTAGGCTTTAGAGTTTAGGGTGTTAGGATCTAGGGTATAAGGGTTTAGGGTATTGGATTTAGAGTTTAGGGCATTAGGGTTTAGGGTTTAGGCTTTGTTGCACCCCCAACCCTCGAACCACATCATACTCGGAAGTTTAATGGCGTAGGAAACGATCCTTGCCGTAAGGCATGCTTTCAAACGTTTGTATGCGCGTCCACTACACATCAGGTTAGGAATGGGGGTCTCTAGGGAGATTAAGCATTGTAGTCTCCTTAGGAATTATATTCCGTTTCTTGTAGAATTATTATAACCCAAAGAAATTATTAAGCATATTTCTTCTTATAGGTCTAAGGGGGCTACAGAGAAAGCCTGAGGTTTCAGACCTGTACAGTGGCTTGTTGAGTACGCTGGTGCGGGAGATTCCTGCCAAAAGCTTGAGTCTCAGATGCACAGAGGTGGATTTAGGTTGGATGCTGCCCCCACTCCTAGACTGTTAATGGGTGGGGGCAGGACTTTATCGCTTCAGGGCTGGAGCTGAGGGTTTGGGCCTTAGGTTTCAGGGGGGGGGGGGGTTGAAGTCTAAAGGTTTCTGAAAGGGGCTTCTCCTCCACCATCCAGGCTCGTTGCAAAAAGACTGGTTGTTGGAGACCATAACCCTAAATCCTGTTTTCAAAATCGCCCTTGGGGTCCCTTGGGCCTGCCTCTTCAAGTACACCTCAGGCTCTTGCGGATCGGCCTTTGGGGTTGGGGTTTCGGGTTTAGGGCTATGTGCGAGACTGCTTAGTGGGCTGTTCTCCAAATTATGAAATCAGGGTTATTAGGTACGGATTGTTTTACGGCACCTAATGTTCAGGGGTACCAAGATGGGGCCCTAATTTCGGGAACTACCCAGGTATATCTCCGGCTTCAACAGCATCACACGGTTCTTCTGCCTTCTTCCCTTCGTAGATGCCAACAACCCGGACTTGAAACTCCTGGTGATGATCCCAGCAGCTGGTTGAACATGGGGGTTTGGGGTTTAAGGGTTTGGGGTTTAGGGATTTGGGTTAAGGGTACCCTGCACCCTAAACCCGTTTAGGGTTTTAGGGTTTAGGGGAGGCTAGGGTCATGGAAGTGGATTCAGGGCTCAAGCCTTGGTGCGGGGTTTCTGTTGAATTCAGCCTGGAGCCCATGGACCCCAAAGCCACTTGAAGGTTGCCAGTCTCAATAGAGGGTTTAGGGTTTACGGAATAGAGAGCCATTCATAGGGTTTAGGGTTTAAAGTTAGGGCCATGGAAGCATGAGAACTCTCACACTTGAGAGTTCTCTGGAGTTCCCTCCAATTCAGGGGGAAACCTTATACCCTACGTGTAGGGTCGGTATGATTTACGCATCTTGGGCCCCACCATCGAGACCGCCCGTACAGCCTTAACATACAACTCTCGACCCAACACCATCAGCAATGTTCATCCCTAAGGGTCCACGTACTTGGGAAACATAACGTTCTTTTCCCAAAACCTATGCTTAAACACTATGAACAACTGCCCAGGCATCTCATTGAGTACTTGGGCCCGCGGGGCCCTAAACCCTAGAGCCTAGATGTCCCCATATATGCAGCCTTTTCAAAGGGACCTCATGATTGGCGCTTTCGGCCCTTTAGGCAGGTGCACTATAACACCATCCCCCCCAAAGGTACCCCCCCAGGGTTTAGGGAGCTAAAGAGGTTTCAAAAAAGACTTAATAGGGCCTAATGGGGTTCTAAATCTTGGGTGGTGGGGGGGGTTACTTTGGGAGGTACAATTATATCCCTTACTGAGGGTACCATCAACCCTAAACCCTGAACCGCCTGAGGCAGGTGCACTAGCTTACTTTCCTGGCACCTTCCTGCGGGCGCCCTTCGAACTCTTGAGCCTCCGATCATGATTGCAGTGTAGGGTGTAGGTTTTAGAGTTGAGAATGCTAGGGTTTCAGGTTTACTGTTTTAAGGTTGTAGGGTCTAGGGTTGAGGGTTTTGAAGCCAGAAATTTACCAATACCGCCCGTATAATCTTTACCATCTTTACCAATACCCCCCGTATAATCTTTATACACTTCTAGTCTAGTGTACCCCGAAGCCCCAAAACCAAGTTCAATTTTTTCGAAGGAATGAAAAAGACACTGAAGCAACGATATCAGTTTTCTGTACTACGTGTCTTTCATTGGTGGAGAATGCAGGAACAGGTTCGTTTAAGCATTGTCCGGATTGAATGGCATCATTCCATGGGGTCAATTACCTCGTTCCCTACCAACGAGCAAGTCATCCGCTCGCCAAGGGGACCCCGCACAGAAGACTACTCCCTTTTTGAATCGGGTTGACGCAGGCTTTCCTGCTAGGTTGGGGAGGGTAATTGCTTGGCTGAATTCTATAGGGTTCAGGTTATTCAGTTCTTGCTTGAAGGAGCAGGTATGGGGCTGCAGGGTCTCAGGGGTCGCACGTTTCTGACTGGTCTTTCGGGCTTGAGCTGGTCAGGTTCAATACATGTGGGGGTTTCCCAAATTATAGGTACTTTTATTGGGGTTCCCAATAATAAGGACTGTTGTATTGGGGTTCTATATTGAGGTCCCCCATTTTGGGGAAACTGCCACATGTGGCAGCATACCAGAAGGCCTTTTTACAATAGAGATGGATCTTTTGCAAGGTCCCTTCTAGTGTTCCGGGTGTTGATCGCCCTGGCAACAGCCCTGCAAGCATTGCCAGATTCTAGGTAGCGCAGGTGTACTGTAGGGGCCTAAATCACTAACATCAAGAGTGTACCCTATACCATGCTTATACAACGAGTCTAGAACCATGATATAGGTCATGTTCTAGTCATCATGACCAGACGCCTATGACTCCAGCCGACACGTGGTGGGCTCAATTTTTGGAGGCAGACAGGCTTCCTGCTTTCTGAAAGCCAACCCCTTTTGGGGTCTGGAGCACGAGGTTTTAGGGATTGAGGGATTAAAGTTGAGTGCTTCGCACCTGGGTTTGGATTGGCTTCAAGACAGTGATTTTGGACTGTTGGTCCAAGAATCCACAGAGAACCACTAGACACTGCTGAGGACGATCGAAGAGAATGGCCGTGCCCCTAAACCGTAAATCCAGACGCTTAGTGCCGAGGAGCCGGCAGATGCAAACCGGCGTCTACAAGAGTGAGGAGGCTACCTTGGGTATCATTTGGATAATACCTATAATATACCAATATACATATAGAACCCTTAATATGACCCCTATTATAGACTGTTAATGGGTGAGTGCAGGACCCTAAGGCTGCCCTACTTGCCGGTTAGTAGGGTCCTGCTAAATCGGTGCTGTTTAATGAAAAGGGTAGGGCCATCCTGCTGCAAGGATTACTGCGGATTTAGGGCTTAGGGTGTAATTAGGGTTCGGGGGAATCGTATCGGGGGCATGGATCAAGGCGTAAGAGTTCAGTGCATCGAAAGGTTTTCAAACGAAGGTCTGAAGTTGGTACTGATGGACCCTCTAGAGTCCCAGAGGCCGTCATATGAGAAGGCCTTACAGGCGCAACCTAACTCCAAACCTAAGCCCTTCTTGAGATATGCCTGCGTACCAAGCCCCTTCAGCTCTGGGAGCTGGGGCTTTAGGCTTCAGGGTTGCGGAGTTAAGTGGTATGATAGGAGTGGTTAATATTATTACTACTATTCTTATTGTTATTGCTACGACGGCGGCGACGACGACTACTCCTGCTACTACTGCTGCTGCTGCTACTACTAATAAATGCAATGATGCTAGTATCTCATCGTAACCGTAGCAGTAGCAGGAAATGAAACGCACTAGGTCTTCCCCTGGGTTTTCTCGCATTGTAATGCAATAACTCACAGTGTGGCACATAATTACATGTACTTTGACCAGTCCCTGAGATCTGTAACCATACTCCGAAGCAAAAGCATTCACCACATGGCCACGCCTCCTCCATAATTTGTTGGCCCAAATCCAAAAATGAAGCAACGAACGCAAACAAGCTAAAGCAGACAATCAAACAGACAACACACACGCTCCTTGAACAACAATATCTCGAAGCACTTCAAGATGGGGTCCAGATGTCGTTTCATTCCTCATGCTGTGCTTCTTGCTGCTTCGACTAGTCTAAAATTCCGGTACTCGAATCCTCAAGCCTAGCAATCCTAGAGCTGTTCGAATCATCAAGACAAGACTTCTCCCTGGCATCTTTCGAGAACCATTGTTACAAGAGACTCGGAAGCATTCGTCTGAACATCCCCCACGCCCTGAACCCTAAACTTACTGGTTCTTAGTAGGGAATATGAGAATATAATCCCTATACAGTAGGGTTCTTCTTTTCTCCACTAAGAACCGGAAAGTAAAACCTTTGATTTGCGGTAACCTCCAGTGTTGGCTGAAGAGGCCGCAGTTGGGGGCCTCCTGTCGGATACCGACAACTTGAGCCAGAAGCTCTTCAAAAGCTGGAGCCTGGTTGCTGAGCTTCTTTCTCAGGGTTTAGGGCTTAGGGTATGCGGTTTAGGGTTTAGGGTTATGACTGCGCACGGGAACTGTGCGTTCTCTGCTGGGCAGATACGGTAGTTTCCCAAAATAGGGGGACCCAAATATATAGACGCCAAGATACTAGAGTCCTTGTTTTTGGGACCCCCCAAAAGGTACCCCTTATTCCCAGGAAACTCCAAACCCTCAACCCCATACCCTAAATCCTATATATCCCTATAGAACCCCTATATCCTCCTTTGACAGGGTACCCTTGACTTTGGGAAACGACCATACTCGCATTTTGAGGTGTCTAGGGCCTACGGCTGCTCGTAGCATGTTTCAGGGCTTTTACCCTAAACCCTAAACCACACCCTAAACCCTAAGCCCTAAACCATAAGCCCAAAGCCCTTTAAACCCTGAACCCTAAACCCTAAGCCCTAAGCCCAAAGCCCTTAACCCTGAATCCTAAACCCAAAGCCCTTTAAACCCTAAACCCTAAGCCCAAAGCCCTTTAAACCCTAAGCCCTAGACCCTAAACCCCACCCTAAACCACACCCTAAACCCTAAGCCCTTTAAACCCCAAGCCCTAAACCCTAAACCCTAAACCCCACCCTAAACCCTAAACCCTGAACCAGGGTTGCAAGGTTCCTGACCCTTTCACGCAGCTTGCGCAGTATGTTGGGTGACTTTTCAGGAATACTGGGGGTTTCCCAAAATTAGGGTGGATTCAGGGTTTAGGGTTTAGGGTTTGGGGGGTCCCCATAATAAGGATCATAGTATTCTATATTGGTTCCCCCTATTTTGGCAAACTACCACAATACTCTCCCACATCTCCTACTGCATATTCATATGCAGGTGTTCGGCATATAAACACTCCCGAGCCCTTTCTTGATGGCTGAGGCTCCTGCAGTATGCAGAGAAATTGGCCAACGAGCCCATGTGAGCTATAGTCTAAACTCCTTAAAGGGGGTTATATAGGGATTATATAGGGGACTACTATAGGGGTTATTAAGGGAGATACTAGGCATTTAGACTATAGCTCATGTACCATCAACAAGGGTTTGGTCCACAGAACTTGTACAGCTGGGTTGTACTTGTTCTTATTAGATCACGTCATCTGGGCAAGCTCTGAAACTTTAAACCTCCGTGATAAGAATAGCAGGCACGCCCTACTACAATCACAGTGGTCCCTGGATAACCTGATCCAGTCGATTAATAGTTTGCAGAACTAAGCTTTGAATTGGGAGAAGGTACCAATTGATTTTTTCAAGATGCAACCCTTAACCAACGGCGTTGGTCAGGCGGAGCGGTTTGGCCTGTGATGCAGCTACAAGGAAGCCAGCATGGTCTTTGGAATGTGCTCATATGAGGAATAAACAGCTTCTTTTAAGAGTGCAGAGTAAAGTATCAAGGTTTCTACAAGTTGGGCCCTCCCTACCTCCCTCAGGGCCGCACGGGGCAAGGGCGGCTTTTCAGAGACAAGCTAGATTGCGTAAAACTCCCAAAACATCTCAGCCTATTTCAACCCGAAAGCCAAAACCCTCAACCTGAAGCCTTTTCCCTAGCATGGGGAGCCAGGTTACGCCCCAATTTGAACCCCGAAACCTTAAACCCTGGACTGAGCCTTACCCTCTCAGCCTTACCCTTGGTTCAGCCCCTAAAGCCTAAACCCTAAACCCTAAACCCTAAATCCTAAACCCTAAACCCTAGCCAGGTTGTCTTGCGTGGACTGCCCTTTGGTGCTCTGCAGTACTCGCTTTACGACTTCCTGCACGCCACTGGTTTGCCTCAGTTGCTGGCTTTTAGGATTTGGGGTGTTTAGGGTTTAAAGGGTTTGGGGCTTAGTGTTTAGGGTGTTTAGGGTTTGTAGGATTTAGGATTTAGGGTGTTTAGGTCGTTTAGGGTCTATAGGGTCTATAGGGTTTAGGGTTTAGATTTCAAGTGTCACAGAAGCCCAATTACCTACAGAGTGGGCTACTGTTCCTCACGATACTTGTTCAAGGTACTTGTTCCGAAGCTGGGGTTCCATCTCCCTCTAAGGAAATGTATTCCCACTGCTCCCTCTGCTGAAAGGACCTGCAGAACATCCCCCCCCCAATCTAAGGAAAGTCTTAGACTCAAACCACACCAAACCTCAACCTAAACCCTAAAACCCAAGCCCAAAACTTAAATCCTAAAACCCTAAACCCTCAACTCTAAATCTATAGATATATATATATATGCAACCCCCCCCAAAGATCCACCGTTTTTAGTGTAAAAGCAGGTTTCAAAAGAAATTTACTGGGAAAACTAGCCAAGGTGGACCTTGAAATTGGATGTATTTCCTTGTTTCCTCAATTGAAACAAATGAAAAATTCGCACATCTTTAATTATCTTCAAACTTCTTTTCATTCTTCTTCTTAGAAAATAATTCAAATATTTGAAATAATCAAAATATCTATTTAGATTATCTTAATGAGTTTAATGATTTAAACTATTTTACTTCTTGGTTTTTAAATAGGGAGAAACCTGCCCTTTTCCAGAATTTCAAGGAATGGGTTTCCCCCTATTCAAACAGTCAAAATGATTACTTCCTCTCAAAAAGAGGGAATCTGATTACACTATCTTAGAGAACACTTCATATAATA
>CAJNIZ010044473.1:29104-49929 GCA_905231905.1 Symbiodinium pilosum
CCCAATAAAACATGAGTTGCTGAAAGAAATGGTTTCATTCAGGACCTAGACCTCATGTGTGGAAAATACTATACACATATATACAAAGTATAAAAGAGGTAGATCTTTGGGGGGGGGGGTAACATATATATATATATATGTGTGTGTGTGTATATATTAGCTAGATCTATATATTAGGCACACCCACCTCCAAGGAAAATGTTGAGTTGGTCCCACTCGGCATACCGCTGAGCCTCCAGCCAGTGATCTGGGGGGCTGCCGCTCAGATTACTAGATTACTAATCGTGGAGTTGCTATCTAAAGGGTTTAGGGTTTGGGGGTTTAGGGTTTAGGGGGGTTATATAGGGATGATGGAAAAGAAAATGGAAACTACTGTAATGGGGTTATAGAGGATTTAGGGATTAGGGTGGTTATATAGGGACAATGGAAAAGAAAATGGAAATTACTATAATGGGGTTATACGAGGTTTAAGGTTTAGGGTGTAGGGTGTAGGGTTTAGGAGGTTTGCCCTAAGAATAGAAGGACTGGGGTTGAGGGCCTAGGGTTTAGGGGTTTAGGGACTTGGGATCTATTGATGCCTTTGTTTGTTTTAGCTGGGATTTGGGGCTTGGGAGCTATGTTTCATTGTTAGCTGGCTAGATCTTTTCTTTGTTGGACGAATGGCTTTCTATATACCCTTTCAAGTTGGAAGGTCCTTCAAGGTTCAGGTGGGTCATGGTCGTAATTCTTCTTGCTGCTAGTCGAGCAAGATCCCAAGAAGGTTGGTATCTTATAGCCCAAGATGGAAACCTGAACTACAACTTTCCAGAATATCCCAGGCACGGTCCAAGCACCCCACATAGTGTACGATTTGGGCCTGCAATATCTACACCCTGGGTCATTAACACTTGCATACCCAACGGCAACTGAGGCTTCGGGAGCTATGACCGGACTGCTCACTAATCCGCCAGACCTCATCCTCTCCGTCCTCCTTGCCAAGGAACAGCCAGGGTTTAGTGTCGGGGTGTAGGGTTTAGAGTTTTTCTAGTCTAGGGTTTAGGGTTTAAGGTTAGGGTCTACAGTTTAGGGTTTAGGGTTAGGGGATTATATAGGGGTTGAAGTCTAGGGTTGCAGGTTTGAGGGGTACTTAGACCGTCAGGGGGACTAAGTATCCTTATAACCTGTACAAGCGTTATAATAACCTTCCTAGCCACCGTTACTATCTTACGAAGTATGCTCCTGACCCTGCAAGCAAGGTTCATGATTTAAGATGCGGTTTTTGGATTTCCGGGGTCTGCGTCTTAAGGTTTAGGCCCTAAACCTCTAAACCCTCTACTTTCTGCCCCCCTTGCCAAGGAACAGCCTGACTCAGAGGAGCAGACGGAGGATGACACTCCGACATCAAAGTTCAGGTTTGAGAGCCATAGGTTTATGGTTTAGGGGGGGAGCGAAAAGTGGCTGCATTATTACATTCGGAAACTCAGGGGATTATTATGAAGCTTCATTTTTGGATCCTTTAGGGGGTCTAGGTTACAGTTCTCGTGTGAAGAAGGTGATTGTTTTAGTCGCGTACAGGTGACACGTATCAGAACAAGTGTAGTAGTGGCAGAAGCTACCATGAAGCTACCGCCATACCTCGCTGGAATAATATGGCAACCAGAACTGATGACACCAAAAGCGTTTGGCAAGTTAATCCCTAAACCCTTAACAGTAAACCCTAAAAAAAAGCTCTCAGGTTCGAGAGGGGCCCTAGACCCTAATCTTTTGTCATGTGCCCCAGGTCAGACAAGCAACGCTCGTTGCAAAGAAATCCTCCATAGTCACACCGTTGACAGCCCGCCTCTGCCACCTAATAGAAGTATGGCTTCGATCACTCTTTTACTAGTTACTGCTGCTCCTAATTCTACGTACCGTGACCGCTGCTGTTGCTAGTGTTATTGGTAGTACTCGTGTTATGTTTCTTTGCCTTTACAGGAATGGGACGCGTGATCTAAGCCAAAAACTCTACATCCTTAGCTACGAGCCTCACCGAGTGGTATTTTACATCAGGGTTCAATGTCCGCAAGGGGGGATGGTAAGATCAAAGCTTCTTTTGGTTGTAGAATCCTACACCCGAAACTCGTAGACAGTACCGCAAACCCTAAACCTCATATTACAAAATGCAAATTTGCTTGCTTCAAAACCAGGAAACCGCAAGGTGCTCAAAAGGTAACATGAATGTAGGTAGGCTAAAGGCTAGAGGATTCCTATTGTGGACTCCATTACGTCTGGCTTATTTCCTATACCCCACCATTCTTTACCTCACCTTTTGAGCCCTCTGAGAAACACCCCGCAGCTGAGGAAAATATTCTCCAACAATTTGCTCAAGCCGCGCAGTCGATTTACGACTCGGAAGGTTTTGCTGGTTTCTTCCAAGGTGGAACTGCGCGGGCATTCCAAATCGGAGCTGAATCTTGCGTTTCTTGGCTTGCTTCATAGGCTGACTATGTGGAATTGACTTGGTTTCTTGTGGATTGCCCAGGCAAAAAAAGTTAAGCCTGTGGGAGAGCCGCAAAACCAAAGCCCCAGACCCTAAGCCCTGAATCCCAAAGCCTAATTCCAAAACCCTGAGCCCTAAACCCTAAATCCTAAAGCCTAAGCCCTAAAACCCAAAACCCTAAACCCTAAACCCTATATCCTAAACCCTAAACCCCTGGATCCCTAACCCTACAACAAGCAGCCCAGGTTTTCTTCACAATCTTAGAAGCCTTAAAGGATGGTGCGAAGCTCATCCTTGACTTTTGAAGAAAGCCGTGGTTTTACTGGGTTGCTGTTAAGGAACTTAAGTTATAGGGTTTAGGGTTTAGGGTTTAGGGTTTAGGGTTACTATATTGGGGGAACCCTATTATTTACTATATGTACCCATTATGGTAACTTAATTTAAGTTCCTTAACAGCAACCCAGTTTATAGAGTCCTTCAAGGGGGGCTCCCAAGTGGAGATTACATTAGGGTTTAAGGGATTTAGGGGAAGAGAAGCACTCTGAGCGATTTAGGGTTTAGGGTTTAGGGTGGCCGCATCCTCCGTCCCCAAAGCTGTTGATGGAGATCTTCTTCATACCCTTTCGCTGTACGTAACTTCCCATCGCCTGGGCTTATGACTCGTTACTCCCCACTTCGCAGGTGATACTAAGTGTTCCGAAGCCAGACCTAAGCAACACACGTTGCAATGGTATGTCTAGCGTTCTCGCGATGCTTTGTTGTTCACATTACCTTGGGGGCTTATCTACTATGCCCTTGGAAGTTTTAAAGTGGTATATACCTTCTTGTAGCCCTAGGGTTCAGGGTTTAGGGATTGACAGCCTAAACCTTAAACCATGTATAAGCTTGCCGTGCCTTCCGCAAGGCTAAAAGGCGGATCCTCCGAGTAAGGACTCTGTTCACAGATGTGTTCAGGAACCAAAAATCAAGCGAAGCCGTATGGCATTTTGAACTAGGACTTCGTATTTTGATGTAGTGCAGCATAGCAGGAGGTTCTCCCAAGAACCCATATGGAATCATTAAGAGGAGGCCCAACAGCGTAGGAGATTTTCACACAAGTCCAGATATACAAACTTGAACTCGCGTAGCCCAACACACCAGGCGATTCTCCCCCATGCGGCATCAATAAGAGGGGGTTCCCAACATGGTAGGAGTTTCTCCGCATAGCCCAACAAGTAGGAGTTCCTGCCAAGAACCCATATAAGCCAGAGTCTAAGCTCCTTAAAGGGGGTTCGAAAGAGGATTCTGCTCAAAGAGCTTAATGTTTCTAACCCTAGGTATCGGGTCCCAAATACCCTTTTTAAGGGCCATAATCCATGCTTTAGGGACGCAAATGCAAGGGTACAAACCCTAAGGTACAAAAGACAACTCCTGATATCTGTCCTAGATGCTACAGATAAGGGGTTTAGGGTTTAGGGTTTAGGGGTTAGGGGTTTAGGGTTTAGGGATGATTGTAAGGGATAGTGGTAGTTGTATTGGGGTCATCTTGCATTCCTACCATGCCACTATTGCAACCTAACATGTATCACTTGGGGGTGTGAACCGGTTTTTTCTAGAGGGGTACAGACATTGGGTGTAATGGCTTCTTGTAACCTTCGCATTCTAGTTTCGAGAAATAGGGGGAGCTCCAATATAGACCCCGAAGCATTGAGATTCTTATTCCAAGTACTCCCCAACAAGGGACCCCTAATTTTGAGAAACAGCCGCAAGCCTTTTGTTCATGCCCTTTTTTGGTTCCCTCTCCGTAGATGTTTTATCTTGACTTGACCATGCGCTATGGTCAGAGACATCTTTGCGTAGGGGACGCAGTCAAAAAGGCAAAAGGCAGTTGCTGCATGCACAGAGCATGGGAGTTTAATGTCCAGGATTGAAGGTTTTGGGGTAATGTAGAAGCATCATTCCCTGACTGCGCTGCATAGTTGATCCCAAATCCGGGACGCATAACAAAAAATAGGTGGTGTTAGATCCCTTGGGATTAAGGTTTTTTGGTTTAAGGTTTTGGGTGGCGCTGCTTAAGGTGTTGGGGTTTAGGGTTTAGGATTTCGGGTTTAGGGTTCAGGATTTGCGGTTTAGGGTTGAGGGCCACGAGTCACTCCCATCATGCTCAGCAATCTCTACCAACTTTCTACCCATACCCTCCCCACGCAGGCATTCAAGATGGACCTTGTAAGAGCTACTGTCCATCTAACTGCAACTAACCATATGGGTTTCCAAGTTCAATTTGGGATTGCCTAAACCCCCAAAGTATGTAAAATGATGGCCCTAAACCCTTAATAATAGCCATAGAGGCCATTATTTTACATACCTTTGAGGTCCAGGTAAATCCTAAACCCTAAACCCCAAACGCCAAACCCTAAACCCTAAACCCTAAACCGAGTGTTGCAGAGTTTTTTCGGCAGGCTGATGTCATCGCACCGGCGGAAGTCGACAGATGAGACGGCGGAAGACGCCGAAAGCTCGAGTTCTGGGTTTATAGTCCCCCTTAAGTAGGGTTTATATAGGGTTATATAGGGATAATGGAAAAGAAAATGGAAACTACTATTTTAGGGTTTATAGTCCCCCTTAAGTAGATAGAATATGGCTTTAGCCATATTATCAGAAGATCCCCACATACCCCATGTTCTATCTACTTAAGGGGGAGTATAGGGTGTGGCTGAGGCTTCTTTCATTGTTCCCCTGCGCGGAACCTATTACCTCCCTGGGAGTTAGCTTGGACCTTAGACCCTTAACCTTTTGGGATTCTCTTATACTCCTATTACAGGTACCTAAGGGTTAACCCTGAGTAGGGGTCCTAAGTGCCACGTAGTTACGAGAGCGTGTCAAACAAATTTCACAATAAGTCAACAAAAAAGATGGAACGAGCTTTACTCAAGTACTATTTTACGGAGTTGCTCAAAATGAGGCGTTTGCATCCTGACTAAAGCCCCGAATTTCTGGGCAATTTAAAGTTACCTTCCGACATCACCCTGAGTGGTGGTTTATTCAGGGAGTAGTACCATTTTTGGCCTTAAATTGGGAATTGAAATCATTTTACTAATTACCCTTCATAATCTATCCTGTCAACATATCCCTACATTCCCTTAAGTTGCCCTTTCTCGAGATCACAGCAAAGCACCGCACCACGGTTGGCAGGATACACACAACAAATCATTGTATAGTGTTATATAGGGATTATATATAGCATAGGACTATATAGGGATAGGGATTATGTATATATATATATAGATATACATATATATATACATATATATATACATATATATATATACACATATATATAGGGGTTATAGGGGTATATAGGAATTATAGGGATTATACGGGAATGGAAAAGAAAATGGAAACTACTTTAGGTCAATCCCCCCTATAGTAATGGCTCCTTAATATGGAGTTAATAGGGCCTTAATATACCTACAATAGTACCTGTGGTACCCATTACTGGGTGGGGGATTGACCCAAGAACTACTATCATGCTTCCGGCTCGGAGGCTCAAAGACAGCCGAGAGGTATCCATGCAAGTCGACCTTCACTGCGGGTTTAGGGTTTAGGGTCTCAAAAAGTAAAACCCTCCATCCGATATAAGCCATAGTCTAAACTCCTTAAAGGGGATATATAAGGGGGTTTATATAGGGGACTACTATAGGGGTTACTAAGGGGGATATACACCTTTTTAAAGCTTATATACATCTGGATACACCTAACCCTAAACCCTAAACCCATACACAACCTATAGACACCTTTGGGCGTCACTAGGCTGCAGCAAGACCCACCCAGAGTAGAGGCCCGACCACAAGGAGCAGCATCTAAATTCCAAACCCCAAACCTAAACTCTAAACCTAGACCATAAAGTATAGGGTTTAGAGTTTAGGAACCCCAAAACCTAAACCCTAAACTCGAAATCCTCACCTCGGAGTCGGCGCCCCTAGGCCTACACAATAATTACCGGTACTATTCCTGTACAACCGCTATACCACCATAGCGTAATATCCCCGTTTATACTTACATACAAACCCCGAAATCCTGTTCTAAGTATTTAGGCCTTTTAACCCTAAACCTTCGATAAACCCTATAAACCGCACAAAAACCCTATATAAACACCATGAACCCCAACATAAACCCTATAAACCGTATATAAACCCTAAACCTGAAGCTCCAGAGCGTCGCTGGAGCTGCCATGGGCAGCCAGCTGGATCTTGAGCGCCATGCCGGGGCCTTACAAGCAGGGTTAAGGTTTAGGGTTTAGGGTTTAGAGTTTTTCTAGTTTAGGGTCTAGAGTTTAGGGTTTAGGGTTTAGGTGGGTGTAGAGTTTAGGGTTTAGGTGGGTATGGTTGAGGGTTTAGGTGGGTCTAGGGTTTCCGAGGGGGTTTTGGGGTTTGGGTTTCACTGAATGTAGGAGTTCTGGGGGATTCTGTAGAGGGAACCATGCCTGGCATGAAAGCTTCACAGCTGCACAACCAAGTCGTGAGATCGTAAACCCTGAGCCCTAAACCCGAAACCCCAAACCCGAAGCGGTTTAAGGTTTAGGGTTTAGGGCCCTCTAAATCAGGGGGCTCAAAAGGTGGGATGAAGGCCGGTGGGTTAAAGGATCCTTAGCATATACTCTACTCTATTGGGGCTTGTTTCCTATACCCCACCTTCCTTCATCCCACCTTTTGAGCCCTTGGACTAATCCTGAAAAACTGCAAAGCACAAGACCAAGCTCTAGTATTCATCTCTTCGCCCCGTTATAAGCTGTAATGTTGGACCCACTTTTGCATGGGTACCTTGTTTAACGTCGACTTTTCGGGCTTACTCATGATCGCCGCATTGTTTGGTTTACTGTCAACTTTTTCAGGGCAAATTTGTATTTTTGGAATTTTGAAGCTTCGGACAGAACTAATTTCAGGTTGTTTGGGCTCGAGAGGTCCTAGTACGGGTAATACCGACCACCACCCACCCACCCACCCCCCCCATCAAAAAAAAAACAAAAAAAACAGCCAAGGTGTACCTTTTAAAGAAGGTCAACTCAAATCGTGTGGGAGTCCACCATACCAAAGTTTAAAGCGGGTTTCACATTGACAGCCCCACCTTAAACCCTAAACTCGAAACTCTAAAGGCGAAGCCCAGGACCCTAAACCTCTAAATACAAATAGGTCTAAACCCGAGTTTCCATGCCATGTTCCATTTTCTTTTCCGCTTGCTTCTCCATTAGTCGGGTCGTGCCCTAATCCCTATGTAACCCTGCTTAACCGATATAATCCCTATATAGACAATATACATATATCCTAAACAACCCTTTATATCCCAATCTAATCTAACCCTGTACATACCAATATAACCCTATGTCTCCCCAAAAACCTAAACCCTGCCCCCTATATGGTAGTTTCCCAAAATAAGGGGACCCCCAATATACACCCCAAAATACTATATATCCCTATTATGGGGATCCCCAAGAAGGTACCCCTGATTCTAGAAATCTCCCATATAGCCCTGAACTTCCCGCAGCTCAAAGCCGCGTTTGTATCAGGTGCTGGTCCAGTCTACCACGGAGACCCGGCTGAGAGGAACTACATGATACGGCATCGGGATCACAATAAGGTTTGGGGTTCAGGGTTAGGGGGTTGCATTTAAGCCCTACCCTGGGGATCCAAATAGCCCAGTGTTGGTAATATTTATAGACAGCTGTTTATAGGGGATGATATCATATAGGGGAGCATTAAAGGGGGATACCAGGAGTTTAGACTGAAGCTCATATTGTAGGGGCTTTAGATCTTGTAGGATGAATTGTGCGGTTTTATTGCGGAGACCGCCAAACGGGTCCGTTTTTGTTTTTTTTGCAAAGGTGTGGCTCGGTCCTGGTGTGGCTCTGGTCCCTTGGTCCCGTGGTCCTCTGGTCCGGTGGTCCTGTGGTCTTTTTAAAGTACTGTAGTTTGCTGCGTTTGAGATGTTCCAAGACCAGCAAGTGCTGTAATTTGCAGCTTTTGAGATGATCCAAGACCAGCAAATGGTGTAATGCAGCATTTGAAGCATTCCAAGGCCGGCAAATGGTGTAATTTGCAGCATTTGAAACATTCCAAGACCAGCAAACGCTGTAATTTGCAGCGTTTGAGATGTTCCAAGGCCAGCAAAGGCTGCAACATCCTTGTAACTGTCGTTGCTGTCACTCTTGGAGCCTCTTGGGCCATCCATGCTCCCAATAAAGCAGCATCATGTCATCACCATGTTTGCAGGAAAGGAAAATTATGCGGATCATTTTGTTTGCGAATGGGGGGAGGGCTGCGCCCCCCACAACCCCCCGCTGTTTTAAAACCATCCATGCTTCCAGTAAAAAACATCATGATGTCATCACCACGTTTGCAGTGGGATGGTCACGATCGCGGACATCTTACGGCCTTTCGTCTAAGTTTGTTTAAGTTGTTTGCATTCTCCCGGGTAATCAAAGAGGCCCTGGCTTCGACTAGTGTGCTGACTTTGCAAAGTACAATTTTGCTTATCGACTCTTGGATATGCGTGCATTCTACAATGCTTGTGCTGAGCGGGCAACTGGCTGAGGCAACACAGGTGTATTTGGCATGCGTAGAGGATGTTGTAGTTGAGCATTTCGAGAAATGGTATCTTTGGATCCGTGGCATCATTCGCGGATTGTGGCACGCGATGTTGATGCATTGTGTCTCTAACCCGAGACTAACTTCTGAATCCTCAACCCTCAATGCTAAGCCTCAAGCCCTAAACCTTAAATCCTAAAATGTGTTTACGTGCGTTCCGCGGATCTTCTAGCTCTCTAGGTCAAGCAGCCTTTTCAGTTCGCTGCTTCTGAGGCTGCCACGTGAATGGGCTTGTTGTCGTTCTTGAGATTTTGTTGATGCTACAAATCCTGCATGACCTTCGTTTACTATAGTACCATTATTCCGAAGGTATAATGTACTTAGGGCCATGCAGCATTCGTTCTGCTGAGATACTGTAGAGGCTTCAGTATTCAGTTCTCATCGCCCTTTTACAGTAAATGTCTGGTTGGTTCGACTGGGCTTAGCTAGTCAAGCTTACCAAGAACTCAAGCTGCAAGCAGTATTTGCCTTTTACAGTTTGGGCAAATCATCCCGATACGCTACTCCAAGTATGAACCCTACGCGACAATCCCCCATAAACCCCCGCATAACCCAGTTTCTATCTTTGTTACATTTTCTTGTCGTTTTGATTCGCCACCACCGTAATAACTCATGCCTCTTCACCCTATATTATCCTATACACTGTAATCCTAGATAGGCCTCAACTAGCCTTCAACCTGCAACCCTGAACCCTAAGCCCTCTACACCTCTAAACACTGAATTTTACGTATTGCCTAAACCTTAAACCCTACATTATCCTTGAACCTAAACCGTATAGCTGATTTCCCACATCGCAGGCCCTTTTCTGACCTCGTCTTGGGACTAGCTTCATGCAGGTCTGCCGGCCCTAACCCGATTCCCCATTTCGGCTCAACAGCATCTTGGCGCCTTGCATCCGGAATCCTCGTGTGGCACCAAGAGGGCGTGCACAATTCGCCACGCGCTTGCGGGTCTCCCCCGCGGCGAGTGTGGTGGTTGCACGCCTCCCCCCCCCTATAGTATACTTTGATATAATAATTGATCTGCCGCACGTGCGCAGATCCTGCCACGATGGTGGTGGTTGCACGCTAATTACCCTTGACCACCCGTAACCCAACCTAAACCCTATAAACCCTAAACCCTGAAAC
Source organism: Symbiodinium pilosum (assembly GCA_905231905.1). Taxonomy (NCBI): domain Eukaryota; class Dinophyceae; order Suessiales; family Symbiodiniaceae; genus Symbiodinium; species Symbiodinium pilosum. The sequence continues at coordinate 39,310 of CAJNIZ010044473.1, forward strand.
TGGAAGGCAAAGCAGATGACGGCCTAGTGGCTTCTCATCCGATGAGCGGGCTTGGGCTGGCATTCATTGTGCTTGCTGCACCAAACCGACCCTGCCAACGAGCCATGTTTCGTGCCAAGCCGCTGAACTTGACAGCGATGTCGCAAGGCCTTGCATCCAGCGTCGAGCACAGGTGCTTCCAACACACTTCCGGTCCTTGCCATAGAGACGGAGCAAGCGACTTTCGCAGCCTTCCGGGCCATGCGTGGGCCAAGATTCATGCTGCCTTTCCCCCGAGGAGCATTGACCCTGAGGCTTCGCACATGTATGCCAGTGATGGCCGCTCAGGGCACAGCCTTGTGCAAGGAGCCCCTTATTGAAGTTAAGGGAAAAACCATATCAACCCTTCATTTACCCCTTATTTAAGCCTCATCTAAGGTTCCACTTTCGCCACTCAGTTATAAATCAATCCACGAATAGTCGTTTTTAACCCCTTCATGCTATCCCGGCCAACAATCGAAATTCGAGCTTGAAGGTCGGAGGTGCACGTCTTTGGGTGGCTGATTGAACGTTTTGCTTACTTTCTGACCTACAGAGCTTGTCTTCAAGTTCCGGGACATGCTGGCACGCATGTTTGTCAAACGACTGAACCATGATGCTGCGGAGAGCACTGTAGGATTCTAAACCTTTCAACTTCTCCCCGAACCTTGAAGCCAAAATGCTTGCAAATCTGGGGGCTGCGCCCCGGGCAACCCCCTAGCTGCTTCAAAACTATCCAAGTTTCCAAGAAAAAAATTCATGTCATCACCATGTTTGAAGTAAGGGAAGGTTGTGCGGATCATGTTGTTTGCAAAGAGGGGGGGCTGCGCCCCCTAACCCCCCTCTGCTGTTTGAAAGTCATCCACGCTTGCAAAAAAATGGCAGCATCATGTCATCACCATGTTTGCAGTGAGGGAGAGTTGCGCAGATCATTTTGTTTGCGAATGGGGGGGGGGTGCTCCCCCGCCCCCCCCCCCTGCAATCACTCCACTGTTTTCAGGCCGTCCATGTATGCAAGAACAAAGAAGTATCTTGCCGTGACAGGTTTTGCCGTAAGGGAATGTTGTGCGGCTTACTTTGTTCGCGACTGACATTTTCAGTGTATATCTTAAACCAGGTTCTTCCTCATAGAATCTTCAATGAAATGGTGATTATTTTTCGGCTCCATCCTTCCGTATCAACCAGCAAGAAAACTGGAAATATCAAGCCCGCACCCAAACCTTATACGTACCCCCAAGTCCAAACGCCCACTCTTTTCCCAGGGTATTAGTTGAAGGAGTGGAACGTTGCAAGGCCAGCTTATGTTGTAAACTACAGCACGTAAAACTTTCCGAGACCGGCAGACGCTCTCATTTACAGCATTCGAAGCATTCCAAGACCAGCAGAAGCTGTAATCTGCAGCGTTTGAAGCGTTTAACACCAGCAAATGCTGTAGTTTGCAGAATTTGTTGTGTTCCAGCAAATGGTGTAATTTACAGCATTTGAGACGTTTCAAGACCAGCAAACGCTGTAATTTGCAGCGTTTGAAGCGCTCGAAGACCAAAAAAGGAGCGAGCCACACCTTTGCAAAAAAAAAAGAAGATCGAGCCACGACTTTGCAGCAAAAACCTTCCGCCCGCAAAACCAATCTCCAGAGCGTCGGCATCCATACGGCGCATCTGAGACTTGAGGCTTTCACACTGCCCTAATTATCAAGGGTTTCAGGCTTGTACCCCAAAGGTTGTATGGGTTTGGGGATCCTTTTAAGGGAATCCAGCGGACTATGTAGGGGCTATACTAAGGTCATATCGGGGAAACCTTTTAGGGGCGCCACTTTGGGGGCACAACCATAAAACCCTTGAAACTAACCAAAACGCAAGCTGTAGCGTTTTGACCCTGGACCGGGCTTTCATGTTTGAAAGCTCTGCGCAATGCCATTCGCTCCTCCAATCTAGTGCAGGGGCCTCATATGCTTCTATCAAGATGCTAAGGGAAGAGATATATCATTCATATTCAAGCTTCCAAATCATTTTTGGCGAAGTCTCGTGGATGCCACGAAGCGGGTTTGAATGAGCCAAAGGGTCAAGGGTCAGCGTATGTGGTATATACTTGGGGCCCGGAGGGGCTCCTATATACGTACTTCCGAGCCCAGTATATTTTACATAATTACGTGTTGGCAGCCCCTGAACCTCTGAGAGGAAACATAAGAAAGTCCCGACTTTCAAAAAAACAATGTCCAAATATCCTCTTATGCCTCCAACTTATGACCCGTGAGTCTTGCGCAACATACCAATGTTGCCGCCAAGCCTTATATCATCCCAGTGTCCATCTCGTTTTCTATCGTCTATTTGGTTCAACACGATTAGAGGTTCTCATCCCTAACCCGCAACCCTAATCTTAAATCCTGAACCTTGAACCCTCAACCCTAAATCCTAGACCCTAAACAAACCACTAACCCTAAATCCTACACCCTAAATCCTAAATCCTAAGCCACAACCTACCAAGGAACATCTTGAGCATCAAGCGGGCAGCGCGATCCGAATGCGTCAGTTTGACCTTGTCGCAGCCGGCATCCCAGAAGCGGCTTTGGTGTTCGTGCGTCTTGGGATTCGCAGCTTCAGGGAACAAATTATAGGGTGATAGGTGGATTATATAAGGGTTTAGGGTTCAGGCATGTTGCTTATTGGGGGGATGTGTAGAGAATGCAAGGCGTGTATTTGTAGAGGTTGAGGGCTTTCCACATAGATTTTGGATGGCTTCCTTCAGGGTATGTGACCTGTTTCTCGACCATCTCTTCGGTGTGCCCCGTAAAGGCGTGCTTGTTGGGTGCTACAGATACTCCTATAACACCAAAGCGACCGCAGTAGAAATGCATACCCCTGTCTGCAGGCGCTTTTTTGAGCTCCTAGGGAAGCCCAAAGGTGTACCCTGCGCACGCGATCCCGCACGCAGGGATGCTTCAGATATTTATTTTTTCAAAATGCGCATCGTCATCCCAAACTGTACATCTCAAAGCTGAAGCTGACCGAAAAACAGGGGCCCCATATAGGCCAGAAACAAGAGATTTTCAAAATAGTCCCTACATTTTCATTAGCCCCAAAATTTCCTTTATAGTACCGAAGTATCCTCAGGGACCCTTTGGGACTTTGGGACCCTGAACCCCTACACCCCTCAACGCTAAGTTAACCCCGACAGCCTAAACCAAACCTTTAGCCGCTATCGCGCGAAGCCGTCCAAACCCTAGTCCTTAAGCCCTGAACCCTAAACCCGAAACCCTAAGCCCTAAACTCTAATCCCGAAGCCGTGGTTCAGGTTGATGAAGAGCACGAAGCCGGACCCAGAATCTTGCATTCGAACCGCGCTGCTCGCAGCGCAAGAAGAGCCAGACCCACTTCAACTTGCCACTGGTTAGGGTTTAGGGTGTAAGTACTATAGGAGCCCGGATACATTGGGGACCAGATTTGATGGTTAGGGGATGAGTGGTGGTTTTTCCTTTTTACTGTGGAAGCTTAGGAGGTGCTCCTGTTGATATTAATAACAATCCTGCATGACCCCGCCTTGTCATCTACAAGAGTCTAGTGTGCTAGCGCCATGCAGAATTTTGAGTACCAACAGACGTAATAAACGCATGGGTGGGATTTTGATTATCAGGTTTTAGTCGTATATGCAGTGTTCCTTGGGAACAAGTCAACCGCTACCTCATACAACCCCAAAGCACTGCCAAGAACTGCTTCCTCCGGTCCCTTCCGATCCCGATCCCGTTAGAAGACAACGCACCAAGCCGCAACAAGTTAGAAAGGGCTTGTGTTATTCCGGGATTCGGTGTTTTTCTGGTTGGGGCGAGGGGCCATACTAACATGGAAGTTGCAGAGTGATCCCCAAAGAGTGCCTCATAGGGATGCCCGACAACCACCTTACAGCCCCATATGACCTGAATGCCCCTGGTCCCCAGGGATTCTGAGGAATTCCCACCCTAAACTGAACCCAAAGCCTTGAGCATCAGGCAAGATGCCCCTTATGGGCTGTTTTTTTTTGGTGTGGGTCCAGGGATCCCAGAAATTTGTGGGTAATGTAAGGCTATAGGTTTTCTTTCAAGGGTTGTCTAAGGATCATTTGTAAGATTCCAATGTGTATTCGGAGTCTACACGCTAACACTTGTTGATTTGCATCTGCGTCTTTCACTTGCATCAACACCCAAGAAGATTTGCCCAAGCCTTTGCTGTTTAGCGCAAACCAATAAAGTAGTGTCCCACCAGGGCTTTTGTATTCCAGCCGAAGGTCTCAATTATGCCCACAAGGGGAACCCTGGAAAATGGCAAGCCCTAGATCTTCAACCCTAAGCCGAAAGCCTAAAACCTAAACCATAATCCCTAAACCCTAGACCCTAAGCTTAGACCCTAAACCCCAATCCCTTAACCCTAGACCTTAATCCCTGAAACTTGAACCCTGCAGACATGAGGCAATGGCTCCATGAGCAGCTGCCAATTCGGTTTGCGCGTCGCATAGAGGCCGCTTAGATTCACATGAGCTAACCTCCTTAGAGGGTGTTGGAGGGTATTGTATACTCCCTTCATTTTGGGTTCAGGGTTTACGGGTTTAAACTTCTTAAAGGGGGGTACAAAGGGACCATATAAGCCCTTGTATTTAGGGTTTAGGGTTTAGGGTTTAGGGTCTGAACTCCTCAAAGGGCGGGTTATATAATAAGGGATTCTACAGGGGAGCATTACTGCGGTGGTCAAGGGCAATACTTGGTGTTTAGACTATAGCTCACATGATCAAGCCCTTCCTACCTTAAACCCTAAACATACTGGGGAATGGGAGGGAATGAGGGAATAGAATCCGTATATACTCCCTGTATACTATATTCCCACATTCCCTACTAAGCACTGGGAAGCACACTTTAGACTCGAAATCTGAATTTTGCCGGGATCACTGGGAAGTACAGGGATGACACAAGAGGCTACTGGGTTTCCAAGAAATCACGCGTCCTTCCTACAGCACAAATTCCATTTTGGGGGGGGGGAGGGTGTACACTCAGGAGATTCGTCTGCAAATGCCCGTTACCTGCTTCATGGGGCTTCTGCTGTGGGAACTGGTTCAGGGTTTAGGGCTTTGGTGTGAAAATCGCCCAAAACAGGTACGATTATCGTAGTTTAGGATCCATGCAGGTGTCTTTTATGGACCTTGAGCCCCCAGGGTAGCCCTAAACCGTTCAGGCCTACTTGGAGGTTCATGGTATTCATAGCTAAAGTGCAGTTGCTACTTAAACCCAGATTATAGTATGCACTTCCGGAAATAGCGGTTTTAGGGTTTGGGTTAATGGTTAAGGGTTTAGGGTTGAGGTTGAAGATTCAGGTTTTGAGATTCAGGTGGAGGAAAGCTGAAACTCCTAAGCCCTGAACCTGGCATCCGGAACTTTCAAGCAACGTATGTCTCAAGACAGGATACCCTTTCCCTTGGGCTCCGGTTGCTGGTTTGCTGTTAAGAAACGTACTATAGTACAGAAACCCCATTATTTACTATATACCCATAATATGGCAACTTAACATAAGTTCCTTAACAGCAAACCATGGTTGCCTGCACGATGGGTGTTGGGATTCCATATACCCTGGAGTTACCTAGCCCAGCAGCCTACTATTTCAGTAGCTGGGAGCCTAAACCCTAAACTCTAACCAGATTACAAGGCGAGGGCCGGTCGTTTCCCAAATCACGGGACCCCAATACAGACCCGCAAGTTACCATACGTAGTCCTTGTTACGGGGACCCCGAAAGGTACCCGGAATTTTGGGAAACTCCCATCGATGTTGTTCACAACGATCCACATGGGTCAGAACTTCACCTCTAGTCCAGTCTCCCCAAGAATCCTAACCCCTCAGCTCTGTAGTGATTGATATTTCCCACATAAGGCCATCGTATCATTAGGGGAAATTTCATAATGTTAGTGGGGGGTAAGGGGAAGTACGCCCTCCTGAATATTGAGGCATCAACCTGAAACCTGTAGCTTTAAATCCACAGCCCTGAACCCTGAGCCGGAAACCTTGAAGCAGGACATCCTACAGCTTCCACACGTCGTGGTCATCAATCCTCAGATAAACAACATCCTGTCGACTTACCTGGAGAAGCTCGAAATCTTTACCATCCAGAATGTAGGGTCTAGGGTTCATTCCATTACCCTGGGTTTTCGGGGTCATGTTGCCTTTCAAACTTTAAACTAAGGAGATAGGGAGCCCAAGTAATTGCAAGTTGCTGTTGTGAGGGTTTAGTCTTGAGGGCTTAGATTGTAGGGCTAGTTATGGTCAAGAGTTCGAGGTAACGGGTTCAGGGGTTCAGAGTTATTCCCAACTCTCACAGTGGAGTTAGCAGATTTTTACGAAGTCTACCCACAAAAAGGTTGGGGTGGGGATGTTGGAAGTACATAATGTTTTTTGGTTAAGTTTCTGGGTTTGGGTTTGGCACCAGGGGCTTCCTAAGTAGGTAAACCTTAAACCTTAAACCCTAAATTGAAGCCCCAATACTTGTGTGCTTGGACATTTTGGGGCTTCGTAGGGGTTTCCATGCTGAGGGGGCACAAGACCTGAGCATGTTATAGTCCTAACTTATTTTGGGGATGCCCAAAACGAGCCTGAAGCCCCAGTTTTCGGAAACCTTTGGTTCATACATTTTCTAATGGTCCAAGTACGCAATATTTAGCTACTTGGGTTTAGGGGACCATCACTACAGTATAGGTTCTGGGTAAGTATATGATTATTGGGTACTTGGACCCTTACGGATTGTTTTTAACCCCTGCCAAAGCCTATTCATCAATTTTGACTTGTTGGGCTCTTTTGTATCTTGGTGTTTCTCACAAGTAAGATTCCATCCTATACCCTCCTTCCCGCAACCCTTACATGAGCTCAAGGCCCCTGCACCTTAGATACTCTATGGTCCTCTTAAATAGATAGAATATGTGTATATGGGGACCTCACTATGATATAGGGCTATTCCAAATTCTATCTACCCTAAGCCCTGGACTGTACACCCTGAGCCCTAAACCCTAAGCCGCGGGGACTACAGACCAAGGACGTTCGAGGTCATCCACTCCTTCCCTCCCATCCGGACGCAGGATCCTCGAGTCGATCCATCAGTCGTTTAGGGTTTAGGATGTAGGGTTTTAGGGTTTTAGGGTTTAGGGTTTAGGGTTTAGGGTGTCAAGGTTTAGGGCTTAGGATTTAGGGTATAGGGTTTAGGCTTGATGGTTTAGAGTTTAGGCTTCAGGGTTTATGGTTTAGGGTTTATAGGGCTTATAGGGCTTAGGGTGTAAGGTGAAGCCTAAAGTTTTCATGGTTTTTGGTCTGTAGCCCGAAGCCTTAAATCCCAGAGCTACGGTCTTGAAACCTTTGAGCCCAGGGTAATCATAACCCAGCCATAACTGGTACTTATGACCCAAAACCCTAAACCCTATCATAATTATATCGAGATCTAGGGGGCTTCCTGAATCTGGGGAGAACCAGGCGGGGGCTACAGGTTCTTTGCAGAGAGTCACAAGAGTACTCACAAGGTTATGCTCACCTTTTTGAAAGGTCCTGGGACGAATTCAAAAATGGGTTTAGAATGTAAAGGCATGCGCATTCTTGCGCAGTGGAGGATAGTGGAGTCGAATCGTGGATTTCACCTTATGAGATTCCATGTGTTCACGGATGCCTGGGTGTCCCTAGACCATGAACCTGAACTTGAACTAGGCTCACTACGCTGTCTATGGTGTGGCTGGTTTCGTACACGCACCAAATTAGAATCAGTTCCCTCCGAGAAGCTCCCGTTACTGGCAGCGGCAGCCCGCCAAATGTAGTAGTGAGCATGACCACCACGACTCCCAAACAAAAGGGCAGCATGACATTTCCTGAGGATCACAGAACCTCCCACCCCTAAACCCTAAACCCTCAACCCCAAACATCCGGAATGCAGGAGGCAGAGACAAGCTTCCTGCAGGTTATCCGCGAACAGCTGGCACCATGCTGTTGTGTTCAGGGTGTAAGGGTTTGGGGTCTAGATTTTAGGATTTAGGATGGATGTACAGCGTAGGATTTAGGACTTGGGATTTACATTTTGGGCTTAGGATTGCGAAATTAAGGTTTTAGAGGTTTAGGGTGTAAAGCTTCAGGGGGCATGGTTGTAATCAGAAAAGAAATCACCAATCCGTTGGATACGAATACTAAAATATCACTTTTTTTCTTGATTAGAATAGCATTGAATATCCCTGTTTTCGTATAATCCTGATACAACATAGTCACACAACTCTATTCTAAGTGTTGAGGGCTGTGGTGTCCGGGGTTCCAACACTTAGGTTTCAGAGCTTAGGGTTTCGGGTTTGGGGTGCAAGGTTTAGAGCTGAGGATTCATGGATTAGGCTGCAAGATCTAGGGCTTAGAGTTTAGGGTTTAAGGTTTAATGTATCGGGTGCTTCAGACGGAAAAGCTTTGGATCCCTTTAGCTAACATGGAACCCCTTCTCTCTCTCTCTCTCTCTCCAGAAGGACGCTTCAAGGGGCAGTGTTCTTTGCAGGCTTTTATTGGGATTCCATGTTCGTTTGGGTTAGTGTAAGGTTTAGGGCCTCGGGTGTGGACTCCGGGGCCTCAATCTTGGGGTTCTTCAAATTCAGAAGGAAACCTTGGGGTGAATATAACATTAAAATCAACCAAAAGCCCAGATCCCCTAAATCAGCACCCGTGCGCCCAGTATGCCCTTGAGCTGTCAGGTCGAATTACGGAACGCTAGACACTAGCTCTGGAGCCCCACAAGCCAAACCTTTAACCCTTTGCCGCAAAGAAAGCAAACCCATGTTATGTGTGTCTATATTTGGACTACACCTGAGAATTGCCCAGGCAAAGCACAATCCAGGGACGCGGCTCATTGCCGAGGGCTACCGGGAAGTGCCAGCACCTTACAGGTTTTGTGTCTTTGGGGTTCAGGATTAAGGGTTTAGGTTTCAGAGTTTAAGGTTCAGGGTTAGGTTTTCAAAGCGGCCCCTAAAATGTGGTCCTGCTAAATGGATTTTTTGAACAGTAATACCAAGCCCAAAAATGAATGACCATAGCGGCCTGAACAAACATGAATATCATTGTCCTAGATTCCTCATATGATTGTGGTATAGGACAGATCTAGAAATCGTATTGGTATTTATTCAGGCCCCTACATCATGTTGGAGGGTCGAGATTTCGAGATTTCCTTCTTGCTTGCTGCAAGACTTGCTGGATATCGAGTTCCCGATCGCATTTGAACCAGAGTCTCGCTGTCGGTGGGATAATTTGCGTTGCGGATATGATGCTGGTTATTCTTCTTTTGGTGGTGGTGGTGGTGGTGGTGGTAAGCCCAAAATACTTCAACCCCAAAATATGTCATCTCTCAACGCTGCGGCTAATAGGGTAGAGTATGTGGAGGAGGCAAGGGATCCCTCCACAGGATGACATTCTACTTGCCCGCGATAAAGGGAGGGTTGGTTGGAGCATGGGCACTACAATCCGGGTATACATGGGTATTATATATAGGGATGATGGCACTCGTCCACACTGGTAAGTCTAGGGTTAGTGTCTCTGCACAAGACATACACGAGACATTCAGCAGGCATATCCTTCAGACTATATGCATGATTTAATGCACTTCCCGTCCGAAAGAGTTTTTTGGAGTATTTGAATGTGAGCAGTCCGAAGCCCTCAACCCTAAATCCTTGAAACCTGAACCCCAAGCCCCAAAGCCCTAATCCCGCTCATTGTTGCATTTCATGTTGGGATGTTCATTATACTAGAATCCGAAGCCCAAAAGCTTCAGGTAATGAGAAATGTAAAGTCATAGCCTAAGAGTATCTCAATGAGGAAACAGGAATCCTTGCCAGAGATCAACCCTAGGCGGAGGCTGTATCCTTCCATCCGTCTAGATGCATTCCTGCATGACCACTTTACCACGCGGACTCTGGGTGTGATTTTTTGGCTCAGGGTCCATGGCTTTAGGGTTTGGGGTCTGTACATGTTTACAGGTTTGAGGCTTGTGGCTTTCCGGACTTGGATTCCATAGGTTTGGGCTTCAGGACTCAGGACTTAGGGAATAATCCTCAAATGGACTCTGTCTATGATGAGGGAGTCTGTATTCTGAAGAGCCTGTATGTTATTGGTTCTTAGTAAGCAAGAAGGGACATAATACACGTATACGTGGGTAGAGCGGTGGGCTCATGAGCAGAAGGTGAGCGGTTCAACGCCCAGGGCGCTCACTTTCCGGTCCTTGCTTTATCGCCGGTTTTTGTGCTATCATGCGGAGGGGCCGTGCTGAATTGCGAGTTTTACGGTAATTCGCCCAAAATCAGAATGGGAGCTCCGGGGGCCTCTAAAAGATTTCCGGGATTGGAGGCAAGTACCTAATAAGTACAAGTATTTGGGTGGCTCCCAAAATTGAGCAGAGATCAAAACCCTCTAGTGGGAAACCCATTAGCGAGTGGCAATAAGGACCTTGCCGTAAGCAAACGTGTGGGTTTCGTAAGCTACCGTAAGCAATATCGTTCCGCATGTTGCGCCGTAAGCCGCCGTAAGCTTTTATTTGGGGCTTTCCACGTTGCCACCGTAAGCGCCGTAAGCGTTGGTCAAGAAAAGCGAGCGCTGT
>CAJNIZ010044474.1:944-13418 GCA_905231905.1 Symbiodinium pilosum
GGTTTGGGGTTTAGGGTTTAGAACGTGGGCCTCCTACCTGTCTCTTGAGGCCTACTTTTACATTGGCCTGTAGGATTTCCTAGTTTTCATAGAGTGGACAATAGCTAGTTATAAGGATCCCAGGATTCCGCGCCCTAGGGCGGTTCATGAAAGTGTACTGGGGAGCTTTCAGACGGACTGTAGGGTTTAATAAACGGACTACAGGGAATGTGGAGCCCAAGAACGAGCTCTGTATGGAAACCGTACTTCGAAGTGAAGTGGGGCTAGAGGTGCTTCCATGTTAGTTTGGGGAGGGTAAGGGTTTTGTTCAGTTGACGTCCCTGAGTCTTAAACTTTGTACATAAAACTCCTTGAGCCCTAGACCCCAAGCTTTGTACAGAATCACCTGTGAAAGCTCTGAATCCCAAGCTTTGTTCATATCCCCCTTGACCAGACATAGATCCTAAACTTTTTGCGCAATCCCGTTACTACCCCCTAGACTTGTAGAAGGCCAAAGCCCAACCTTGGTAGACACCCCCCCTGTCACAGTCCAAACTCTCCGCTTTGCATACAACGCGCCCTACAAGGCCTGTACCCTCAGCTTTTTATATTCGCCCACGCATATGGCCTAAACCCTGAGCTTCGCGTGCAACCCCTTTGTAAGCCGCAAGCCGTCAGCTTTGTACACAATGCCGCTTCAACCGGCCTAAGCCCTAAACCGCCCTAGATCCTAAAAACCGAAACCCTAAACCGCCCTAAACCCTAGAGAGTAATTTCCATTTTGTTTTCCATTGTTTTAATACTTATAACCGCCCTAAACCTAAGCCCCCCCCCTTTCACCCTGCCAGGCAGAAACCGGACCCTGATGTGGCCCGCCGGGAAGCAGAGGAGGCTGAGGAGGGCCAACGGGAGTCGGAGCCCCAAAAGGTTTGAGGCCTTTCGGTTTTAGGGTGTGGAATGTAGGCTTTGGGCTTTGGGTTTTTGAGTGTAAGCCTTAGAATGTTTAGCGCTTCAAGTGCAGGGTTTTGGGCTTTGAGTGTAGGCTTGAGGCTTTCGGGGGTAATGAGGCCTTAGGGTGTATTCGGGTTGAAGGTGTAGGGTGTAAGGTTTAGGGCTTACGGGGAGTTATGAAAGGCGTGCCTCGAAGTTGGTTCTGCAAGCAAGCCATGTCAGGAAAGCCTCTAGCCAGAAGGCATGCGTTTTCTGAAAACGCAGAGCAACGCACCACTCTTTGTGAACAATCGATAGAAAGATTATGCAATAATCACGAATCTCTGAGTAACATGCTGTGTATAGTGGTGGGGAAAAGCACCAGTTCCAACAAACAATGCTGCGTCGCCGTGAAGTTTGCACTTGGGTGACCCGTCTTGCAATTTGACGTGTGCTGAGGCATTGTGTTTCCCAATAGCGGTATGAAAGCCCACATAACCCTACATAACCCTAATAATATAACCCCCCATATAACCCTAATAATATTACCCCCCCATATAACCCTAATAACACAACCCCCCAATATAACCCTAATAACACAACCCCAATATAACCCTAATAACACAACCCCAATATAACCCTAATAATACAACCCCAATATAACCCTAATAACACAACCCCAATATAACCCTAATAATACAACCCCAATATGGTAGTTTCCCACAATAAGGGGACCCCAATATAGATCCCAAAATATTATAGTCCTTACTATTGGCACCCCTAAAATGGTACCCCTAATTTTGGGAAACCCTAATCCCTATAATCCCCTATATACTCCCAGTTTCCATTTCATTTTCCATGTTCTTTTCCATTTGATTCTCCATTATAGTAGATACCCCTAATTTTGGGAAACCCCCATATAACCCTAATGATACTTGAAAGCCCTGAATCAACGATTCCACGTAGCTCCTTCCCGGTCCTACGTGCAAACCCAGTGTGACATCAGATGCAAAGCCTTTGATAGGTTTGCTGAGACGCTTGTAGTGCTAATCGCTTCCCCCTAATAATAAACGATGTCCCCCCCCTCCCCAATTAGGGCCCTGGATTTATTATTTTTTAATAGGGGAGGTTTTACTAGTAGCGGGAAGTGATTAGGTCGTTCCGGTGGTTCTTCTGCATTGTTCAGGGGTATCGTTCGGGCTTCGAGACTAAGGGTTATAAGCAACGGCGTTCAGATGGCGCGAAGGTCATGCACGCATCAACCCGAACCCAATCTGCACTTCAGACCCTTAGTCCTCAACTAGATGGACGGTTTTTTTCCATATGAGCCATAACCGAGTCAAAGCCTAAACTCCTTAAAGAGGGGGGGTATATAGGGGACCATACAGGGGATTGCTCTAGGGTTTACTAGCGGGGATACTAGGGGTTTAGACTATAGCTCATATGAAGTCAATGCGTTTACATGAAGAAAGCATAAGTGGCCTGACCTGGCGTGACTGCCTGTGAGGGAAAGCAGCTGGGGAAGGACTTGTTTGCTGGATGCCTAAAGAGTGTAGGCTTTCAGGTTTAGGGGCTAAGGTTTACGCTGTAAGGCTTGTTGTGTAGACTTCAGGATCTAGGGTCATTGCGCTTATCATATCAGACTCAGGAAGGAACGTTAAAACCCTACATCCAAATCCAGCTTTTTGTACAGCCGCCGTTCTCAAAATTGCAGATTGCACACTTTTGTGGCATGTCAGCGGGATCCTGATGGCACCAAATGCAGTAGCCGGTAGCCTGTCTCATGTTAAGCCCTGTCTAACTCATGAACCCTTGTATTAATCTACTTGCATGAAAGCCCCAGGCCTGGAGCCCCGAAGCCTTAAACCGCTAACCCCCCGCCCAAAACTTCCCGAAAACCACCCAAAACCTTAAATTGTAAATTTAGCTCAAGAATCGAGCTGCTGAACGTTCCGAGGCTCACAGAAAAAGAGCTTCGTGAGTTCTTCAAGGAGGCGCGGATCGGAGATTACCTAAATCCCCAAAGTATGTAAAATAACAGCCCTGAATCCCTAAAAACAGCCATAAAGGCTGTAATTCTACATACTTTAGGTGTCCAGGTAGGATGTAGAGTTGGGGCCTAAATGATTGCCAATATTATGGTTCTGAGTTCCTTGTATAATTAGGACTAGAGGGGTACCTGAAGCAGACCTCAACATCATCTTGCCAATTATTCAGACTTCGGCATTGTTCCATGCTATGGCCTTTTGGCAAATTCCTTAACCCCAAACCCTAAACCCCAAACCCTAAACCCCAATACCTAAACCTTAAACCCCAAGCCCCAAACCCTTAAACCTAAGCAAATTGTCAACCTTCCTCCGTGTGACAGATCAGTTCCTCGGCAGCAACCCAAAGTTGTTGCATCCACATGGAACCTTCAGTCCTTTGCATATGAGCTTTCCCTAAACCCTACGTCTCAATCCCTAATCCCAAAACCCTAGATGATTAGGAGATGCCTTGCAGTCCTGAGGATTGTCAGCCGCAGCTCTGAGGTTTAGGGTTTTGGGGTTTAGGTGTTTTAGGGTTTAAGGTTCTAGGGTTCGGGTTTTAGTGTTTAAAGGTTTTAGGGTTTCGGGTGTAGGGAAGCTTAGAGCATTTGCAAACTAGTTTGGGGCTGCGGGCGGGTTTGTGGTGCCAGCGTTGCGCACCATAGGGGTTGCTTTGAAAACTGTGGGCTGGTCTGGCGCACCGATAATCGTGTGCTCTGTCTTTTCGGGTGCTAGAATGAAACCCTGTTTGCGTAGAACGTGTTGTTTGCTCCCGTTGATGTCTTGTGGGGTGTGAGAACAGTTTGAGGTTCTGTGTTTGTGCGGTACATGAGGGCTTCGAGTTCCGGCAATGCGTGCCGAACGCGAAAGTTTGCACAATCCCGTGCTGCGTGCGTAGAGTGGCACCGCAAGGGATTTTGGAAATACTGCTTTGATAGCCTTGAGAAGGAGACCTTTAATCCTTCATGCATTCAAATTGATTGGGGTCCATCGGCAACTTGTCAATTGAAAGCCCAACATGTAGCAGGCCTTGAGCATGGTGCGGCTCATGTACATCCTAGTGCAAACTCCACATTGTGGAGCAGTTGCTTGCCGAGAAGAAAAATCGAAGGCAACCACAAATTCAGCCCAGACAGCACAAAACTTTGAAGTGCCGCCCTGCGCATTGTTCGAAGATGTGTTCTCTGTAATATGAGCGGAGCATGTCTCGCTCTAAGCTCGGACACAAGCCCGGTTTCCATATCATTGTTCATTTGATTCTCCATGTTGGGGGGCAAAATCCAAATATATTCCTAATCCCCATATAATCCTACATGACCCCTACATAGGCCTATAGAGCCCCTACATCCCCTTGAAAGGTTTCGCATGTAAAGGTTTCGCATGTAAAGGTCAGACATATGACAGCGCTTCAGGAGAACATGGGGCCCTATGTGGACGACGTCTGGGATGAGCTGAATGAGGATGACCTTGACGCAGATGCCGAGGGCGAGATACGTGACGCGGAAGAAGGGTGCCTCCGACCTGTTTTTTTGAGTCATACCCTAAACCCTCAAAACCATAGTGCACTTGAGGTGCGTGATGTGCAGCTGGCGGCTCGTAGATCATAATTTAGGAAGGTCTTCTGATAATGCCACGCATCAGTCCTTGCTACATTCCCCTCACCATCCCCCCTTCCCCACCAGGGCCTTAGGAGTTTTTTGTGCTTGTTAGAGGATTTTAGGGGTCCCAACACCCAAATAATAGGGTTTTAGGGCCCAAATACTATATCATTAATAGTATTTGTGCCCTAATACCTCATTATTTGGGTCCTTGGACCCGTAGGGTTTGGGTTCATTCGGATGACAGGGGTAACGGAGGGACCCAACGGTGGATAGAGGAAATCTTGCACCACTTTTTAACCCTAACATGCTGCAAAGACCAGTACTGGAGCTATATAGGGTGGTGCAAGATCTCCTCCATCCACAGATGGACCCGTGAGCAGTCTATTTTACTGTTGCATCATGATTGGTTGTATGTATCTTGGTATTCGCGTCGTCCGGATCTCATATCAGCACATGTACGTCGATCGCTAGCGTTTGCATCACCATTTTCAACAATATAAATCGCGTGACCGGGCAGATGGTTCATCCTCGTACCTGTCGCATGGCAAGCCCAACACCCCAAACTCCCAATCCTAAGCATGGGGCCTTTGACGACACTGGTTGCCCATTTGAAAAAGTGTAGCGCACTTCACCCCAAACCCTGAAGCCACCTACCCAAAAGAGCTTTAACTCTTAGACTTGTAGAGCTCGACTTTTCACGACTTTGGACTGCTATCGTTCCTGGAATCGTTCCTTCCATTTTTCTGGGTTGGGGTTAGGCTTCCCTGGTTTGTTCGGGGGTTTAGGGCCTTTAGGGTTTAGGGTAAAGTGTACCTATAGAACCTGAACCATTGGTTTAGTAGCGAAGTTTAGGCCTTCTTGAGTTGAAATTCTTGTTGGGATCCTTGCTTGGGGCCGGGCACCCTCACTGCGACAAAGCCTCGAATCCTCGCCCTGAAAGCGTCGGAGTTCTGAGCCCGAAATTTCAGCAGCAAGGCTGTGTCTACCCTAAAACTTAAACCCGTATCCCGAAACCCTAAACCTTACACCCCAAACCACAATCCCTAGACCCTAAACCCTAAACCCTCATCAGGTGGGCCCCATGGGGAGACGATCAGGCTGGCTTCTCAACGATTTGCTTCCAATTCCGAAAAATGGGTTTAGGGTTCAATATTTAGGATTTAGGATTTAGGGTTTAGGGTTTAGGATTTAGGGGTTAAGGTTTAGGATTTAGGGGTTAAGGTTTAGGATTTAGGGTTTAGGGTTTAGGGTGTAGGGTTGAGGGTTTAGTGTTGTTCCCCAAACCCTTTCTTGCTCCGCCTCCTGCAGAGGCTGGCGGCATCCTCGTAGGGTCAATACTGGTGATGCAAAAATTTCCTTCATGACCTTGGTATACCATAGTACCATAGTCCCAAAGGCATAGGGTACCTAGGGTCATACCTAAACCCTAAACACAGCTGGGCGGGAGGTTCATGATTGCTTGATTGGGCTCATGGATCTACTAGCTTGATGGTACCTGACCTTGGATCAACTCAAGTCAGCTCACATCACAAGCATAGTAGTCAGAATCAGGATTCTTGCTTCATGTGTTCATGACTGAAGCAGGTCATGTAAAATGTCAAAGTTCGAACTACTATCCCCCTTCAGATCCTGGTAGAACTGCTGTATAACAAACCCTTACACCCTATGCTGGCAAAAATGTACCCCCACATTACCATCCTTACAAACTCCTTCAGCCCCCATATACCCCTGCATAATCCTTATGATCCCACCAGACCCCTAAATAATCCACACATTCCGCTGGCAACCATTTAAAGGGTCGTGGCTGCCCTGGCATTTCAGTTCAAGCAATCTTCTATTTGTCACGTGGGCCCACATGAAGACCTTCGAAGTGAGGGATGCTTTTTCGAGATTGTCATACAGAATCAAAGTCCTATGGTTGATACTACAAATTCCTTCACGCGTCTGAGTACCTTCTGAAGCATGGTATCTTGTACTGAAGTTGCGCACGATTTCAAATCCTAACTGTCAACACTGGCATTCTGGGGTAATGTGCGTAATGTGGGCTATAGTCTACACTCCTAAAGGGGTTCTGTAGGGGATTATCTAGGGGCCTCTATTAGGGCTTATTGAGGGGGATACTAGGAGGCTAGACTACAGCTCATGCGGGGTTATCAGAGGCTCTAAACCCTAAACCCTAATCCCTAAACCCTAAACCCTGAACACCTAAACCCTAAACCTTAAACCCGTAACCCTAAGCCTTGAACCCTTAACCCTAAACCCTGAACCCTAACCACCCTAAACCCTGAACCCTAAACCCAATCGTCTTTACTGCGGGGGTGTGCGGTAAGAGCATGGCCTGCGAGTGGAGTGGCTACCTGTTTTTCATCGGTGTGGGTCTGGATGTCTGAGTGAATGGTTCCAGGAGGGGTGTACAGGGACTGCGCCTGCTCAGTGAGCGTTCTTGCCCCGGGTACAAGAGAGGCGCCGCAAAAAAAAAACAAACCTAAGCTCTAAACCCTAAACCCTAAATCTAGTGCAGCCTTGCACTCGGGAGGAGTTCCCGGAGGATGATGACGATCTCAGTCAGTATAACGGCTGGGCAGCTGGTCCGCAAGACTTGCGTTTTAGCCGAATCTCTGAAGGTTTAGGGTTTATAGGGTTTAGGGTTCAGGGTTGAGGGTTCAGGGTTTAGGGTTTAGGCTTTAGGGTTTAGTGTTTAGGGATCAGAGTTTAGGCCCTGGACCCTAACCAAAGCCTCAGATATCTTGGGGTAATGGAAAATAGAACGGAAACTGCTATAATGGGTTACATGGAGGCTATAGGGTATATATTCCCTAAACCCTAAACCTTAAACCATTAACCCTAATCCCTAAACCCGAAACCCTAAAGACAAGGTATTATACAAGGATTATATTTAGGGATTATGTTCCCTTGTTCCCTACAACCGCCAGTACGTAAACAACTGAATAAGGGATCCCTACTTACAACTGGCCCATGACTTAAAAGAATATGTGGTAGTTTCCTTAGGCAGGGGAACCCCAACACAGACCCCAAACCCTAAACCCCAAACCCCCAACCCTAAACCCTAAGCATAGTACCCCTGACTCTCGGAAGCCCACAAGTAGGTTCAATGGATCCCCCGTTGCAAGGACCTTTCGGTACAATCCAACCTAAAGGAGTTTAAGCACCCTGAAGGCTGGAGCCCAAAACTCCGAAGCCCCAAAACCTCACAAGCTAAGGGTTTTGTTTTAGGGTTCAGGGTTTAGGGTGTACTGCTCCTCATGGCTCCGGCCATGGACCCTACAACTTCAGGGCTAAGCGTTACATGTGCCCCACCGCTATGCCTGCAATTTTGTAGACAAAAACCCGAAAAGTTCGTGTTCCGCATAGTCCGGGTAAACCCTTGACTGGGTTGCTGTTGACTTACGTAAGCTAGCATAAGACAGACATGTTCGCATTCATCAGGTAGTATGGTGATTTTAACTCAAGTTCCATCACTCCCTACACAACCCCGATACAACCTCAGTTTCCATGTCATCCCAAAAACCCATACCCCAAATCCTACACCTCGCACCCCTGAATCCTAAACCCCAAAACCCAAACCCAAAAACCCTAAATAGCAGTTTCCCTTTGCCATTATCCCTATATATGTCCACTATATCCCCTATGTAACAGCAACCTAGAAAAACGAGGACATGGAGTTCGACTCACCATTTGATGAAGACAAGCTAGGCATTAGCCTGAAGGGATGAAACGACCAGCGCGAAAAAAAAGTTTAGGGTTTGGGGTTGAGCTTAGGGTTTAGGGTTCAGGGTTCAGGGGTTCAGGGTTCAGAGGTTCAGGGTTTAGGGTTGAGGGCTTAGGGTTTAGGGTTTAGAGCTTAGGGTTCAGGGTTTAGGATTTAGGCTTCTGGTTTTAAGGCTTAGAGTTGAGGGCCTAGGATTTGCTCTGAGATGCTGCGGCAGCCTGACTGTGGAAGGCCATCTTCGTCATCACCCACCCAGCGCCGTGCGGCCAAGCCTTCCAAGCCAGTTTTTTTAGGGTTTAGGACCGACCTAAGTTCAATTAGGTCCATCTTGGACAACAATACAGATTCATGTTTATCGCTTCTGCTGTCGTTGTTCAAGGGTGTGGATGGTCCAGGGAGGCGGAGGGAGGTCCTGGAAGCCTCTCTTCTTGCTGTTTTGGGATGTTTAGGGTAAAGACTAAAAGAGGCAAGTCCTTTCGGTTTGCCTATGGTGGGTGCCACTGTGCCCGTGGCTGTGCTGCGGCGAGACCAGGTAGGTCGACCTCTGCCATCACCATCGAGGGCGGCTTACGCCTTGAGTCTAGGGTTTAGGTTTGGGCGGAGGCTTGAGGTTTCAGGGTTCAGCGTTCAGGGCTTAAGGTTCTAAGGGTCTTCGGTTTTTTTGGTTTAGGCTTAGGGTCTAAGGCTTCGGTTTAGGGGTTTGAAGTTTCGGGTTCTGACTGAGCGTGTAGGGGAGACAGACGGGTTCTGTGGATGGGGTCTTAAGATCTACTGTTAATGGAGGAAATCCTGCAGCCCCTGAAGTCCCTAATTCCTTGGATCTGCATTTGTTTTTAGGCCTTCGAGGTTTCCTCCATCAACTGTAGGATTCCTCTTTTAGGATTTGCAGAGTTTGGATCAAGGTTCAGGTTTCAGGGTTCATGGATCGGATGCTATAGGGTCCAGGGTGTAGGGTTGGGAGCCGAGAAACTCTTCAAGCGAAGGTGTCGGGAATGGAGTGGTTACGGGCAACATCATTTTTATGTGGGCAATAATGACCATCGAGCGGAAGTTCTTCATTGAGAAAGATTGAGGGCTCCACAATAGTCCCAAATTCATTTTATATCATAATGAGGTGATTGCAACGGAAAGGTCACTAGCCCGCTTGGTGGGAGGGTGGCCCTCCCTAACGCAGGCGTTTAGAAGGGTTTGGTTTATAAGCTGCCTGACGACCGGGGCTTGGGGTTCTGGGGCTTTGCAGCTTCGACTTGGTCGCGAATTTAAGTCGCGAGAACTGAGGTCCCACGGTTCCATTTTGACATGGTAATTTCCTAGGCCCTAAACCCTAAGCCCTAATTCCGGAACCTTTATCCCTAAACCCCTTAAACCCTAAACCCTAAGCCCTAATTCCGGAACCTTTATCCCTAACCCTAAACCCTAAACCCTAAATCCCCTAAGCCCCTGAACGTCTTGTCGCAGCCATGTTGGTTCGGCTCTAGCTTTCTTGGCCGACGGGTTCGGAGGTGCGAGGACCCCGAGCTCCAACCTCAGTAAAAGTTTAGGGTTTAGGGTTCAGGGTTTAGGGTTTAGGGTTCAGGGTTTAGGGTTTAAGGCCCGTGTAAGGCTACATTGGGGTTATATTGGGATAATCGTTTGGAATCATAACCCGTTTCCGTATCTACAAACCTTCAAGCAGACCTGTGGGATTTGTGTGAATATTTCATCCCCGTACCATAAATTTACAAATGCCTTACCGCTCAACTAATTCTTAACAACCCTATCCACTTGCACCCACAGGTTGGAAGGGAACGACTCTCATGAAGACGGCATATCATATCATCCTTATGATTTCCCCGCAACAAAACCCTTAACCCCTAAACCATAAACCGAGCGAGGTCCAAGATCCCAAGCTTCCCAGTCTTGAGCACCCAATAAGAACCTAAAGCCAAGGGTTTAGGGTTTTAAGATCTGGGGTTTAGGGCTCAGGGTTAGAACCTAAATCAGAACCCTAACCGCAAAGGGAGCGCAAGCTATTCATGGGACGTGGGAGGCGTCCAAATGCAAAACTGACCGCAGTCACCAGGACCGAACCCCAACCTAGCCAATTTCATATTTAATTTGAGTAGTATCTTTTTTGGGGGATACTATGGTATCCATTCTAGAGTAAGATTATATCCTCCTTTGGGGGTACAGTACTTTATAAAAGGAATGTAATCTTACTAGGTTCAACCACAAAAAAACGCTACTCATATGACAAATGACCATTTTGGAGCAGAGTCGCATTTCAAAACCCACGCCAGTCACGCAGATGGCGCTTCCGCGCTCCAACCGTGTCACTGTTAATGCTGATTACATGGCGAAGGCTTTAAAACGAAGTGCGCGCTCACCCGCGCACCATGCCACCCCGTCACCATACCAGACGCCTGCTCATATATAAATACATGTATACAAATATATATATATATATACATACCCACAGGTGTGAAGGGTTTCAAGGTTTTAGGCTTCGGTGTTGAAATTGTCTGAAGTCTGTTTTCCAGGGTATTTCCAGGGTTTGGCCCCTTTCGCTGCAAGGTATTGAGGCTCAGATGGACATACTCCACGTCAGTATTTGGGCTGCTGTAGTGTCGAGTGGGATCCCTATAATTGGATGGGAAGTAGCAGCCTTTGTTGAGCTGCCCAAGATGTTTGGGTCATGTTTTGCAGAGGTGTTTTGATTTTTCTGGTACAGTACGCGTTGTACAAACCCACCTAAAAAGTCAACGAAGGTTATGGTTCCTATCATATACTGTATAGGGATACCCAGAGTTCTTTGAGGTTCTCGGAATACCCACATACATAAATATGTGTATATACACTGCAGACAGAGGGGGGTTGGGATCTTGGGTGACTGTTTACGTGAGTGTTGGCGTGTGGGTGCTCGTTTCAGCAGGATGCCACATGTATTCCTGAGCGCGGGCAATCTGTCGCAAGCTTCACTCATACCTCAAACCCTGACCTCACAAGCCCCTAAAGCCTAAACCTCCCATGCACCTGCTGAGATTGTCATGGGTTGCATGGGATTTGTGAAGGTTGTGCTGTTTCCTGACGTTTGGTGGTGATCGCCTGAGATTTGACCTTGCCCAGTCAATGTCCTTCGGGTAAGCCCAGGCTCTCTAGGTAGGGGTGCCTCACAAGGGTTTAGGACCTGGGGTTTAAGAGATTATGTTGTATTAGCATACCATACCATGGTCTAGAACCGGTGTATGAGGCTCGTGTAAAGTTTACAGCTTCCGAATGCAAGGAGAACGTGTTGTATAATGGGTTGACATGAGGGTAGCATATGTCCCTTACATAACTACCCGTCTGAAGCATACCCACCTGAAACCAACCAGGAACCCTGAAATTCATGAGCATTTCAGAAGAAGGGGTCCTCCTTGTATAACTCTAAGCCTAAAACCCGAAACCCTAAACCCCTAAACCCATGATATCAGGACATCCACAAGGGGACTCCTTTCCCACTCTCACACGAAACCGAGAGAAGCACGAAACGCAATCTCCGAGGCACGGAGCCATGGCGCGGGCCTGAACCTTCAATGTCTTACTGAGGTGTAGGGCTTTAGGGCTTTAGGGCTTTAGGGTTTAGGGTTTAGGGTTAGTTGGGATGATGTATCTGAATGATATATTTCATAGGGACGGATTATATTACCTTATTTCCGATACTAATCCACAGTAAGAATGTGTTGGTGCCCTCCCCGAAAGTGACATCAAACCCAATCAGCCCGGCTTTCTGTCCTTAGTGGTCCATTTTGTACCCCTTTCGGGTTTCCGAGTTGATTTGGAGGAGGGCACGTGCTTCTTCTCAGGGTCCAGGGGCTTTTGGTTTAGGGCTTCGTGTTTAGGGATTAGGGGTAAGAGCTCAGGCTTTGAGAGTTATGAGTTGTGGTTTGGGCAGGTTTGCAGTTTGGGTTTTAGCGCGTAGGATAATGTTGAACCCTTCCTAGTGCGGGGGGAGGATCCCCCTCGAAAAGCAATTGACAATGATCCTTACTTCGAGACCACCCCCTGAATTAGGATGGCAGTTAAGTTTACACGGACATCAACATTCGTACTTGCATCCGGGATGAGTATTGGCATCCGTACTTGGATTTGCTTGTGTGTTATTCGCATTAGAAACAACATTAGCCTCTCTGTTGTGTAGTTTCCCAAAATAGCGGGATCCCAATATGGTCACACGTTGGTATTTGCC